>CM076582.1:916569909-916758332 GCA_034641835.2 Pinus albicaulis
GTGTCAAGCTCCTTAAAAAATGAAACAAGGTTGTCGGAGCACGATTCATTTTCTTGTGTCAAGCTCCTTAAAAAATGAAGCAAGGTTGTCGGAGCAGAGTTCCTTGTCTTGTGTCAAGCTCCTTAAAAAATGAAACAAGGGTGTTCAAGGATAGTTTTTTTAATGTGTCAACCTCGTTAAAACAATGAAACACGTTCCTGTTCAATTCGAGTCTTTGATAAGTTCTCGTAAAATCCTAGTCGAGTCTTTTGATCTCATAATTTTAACCTTCACTCCATCTTCCTTTCATATGGACTGAAGCTTGGGGGGCATGTACCTCGAATTGAGTCACCATGCTGGGGGCATGCTTACTTTTTCAAGCATAGTTTATTTCCTTTTCAAGCTTGTGTAAAAATGAAACCGGTTTCAAGCATAGTTTATATTTGTTTCAAGCTTGTGTAAAAATGAAACCAAATTCAAGCAGAGTTTTCTGATTTCAAGCTTGTAAAAATGAAACCTTTCCCATTTTACCTCTTGTGATTGCCATTTTATCAGCCTGTTTTTTCCAGATGAGCCTTTGTTTTCTCATTCCATCATCACTATCTGCTTGGCCGATCATATGCCTTCACTTGGTTTTTTTACCCATTCCTGACGAACCGCTGCGATGATTGGTCTTGTTAGCCAGCCTCTTAACCTCTATTTGTTCTGAGTAGTTCCACCATTACCGGAACCAGTTGCTACCCGTTATACCACTCGTTCCTCCAGGAGGAGTCATCTTTCAGCTCTTTTCTGACTCTCTAAACATGAAAAGATTGCCGAGTCCCTTGTCGCTTCGATCTCATTAAAGTGGACGCGAAACGACATCTACCCAGTATACGTTTACCCCTTTTTCGGCCTAGGATGGATTATTTACGAAAAAGGAATACCCTAGCCTATCGCGACTAGGAGGTTTTCTCAGACATAGTTTTCTACCTTTTTGGATCTGAGGAACTGTTTACGAAAAGGGACCGTTGGAGTTTACTTTTCAGCTATCTTTTCAAACTCTCTAAATATGAAAAGATGCTGAGTTCTTCCTTTGTTAGACTCGTTAAACCCTGATGACATTGGATTCAATCGAAATGACGTTATCTGAGTTTCTCCTTCCCAGGGCTCGTTAAATGTACTAGGATGGATTCGCCCGAAGGGCGGATTTATATGACAAGCATATGGTATCCTCTTCAAGATTGTGTAAAAATAAAGAGGTACTCACCGAAATGGTGGGGAAAATGGAACCAACATCATTGTCGTGTCGGCAGTATGTTGCTCTTGAACATGGCACTTGTCTGCATTCGTTTCGGGTTGGGGACATCTCATCTCATTTTTCACTTGCCTCCGTGGGTTTGGGTAATCCCTTTTGACCTCTCATCTTCTCTTTGCCTTGTCACTACGACCTCTGATCTTTTGATGTCAAATAATGCCAAATCCACTGTCGTGCCATCAATATGTTCAAGATAAGTTGACCTCTGCACATATCAACCTTCCTCTGATTCTCATATGATCCTGATTCACAAAGACATTATGTTCCTCTATCTCGTGTTGATGATGTGGGAAACACTATGGCCCACCTTCGATCAAAGTCACTTCCTGTCGACTTCAGCTCATTATCCGGGAAGCTGATCTAGAGACTCCCTTTTGGTGCCTTGGAGCCTGCATGCCTCAATGGCAGGTTCTTCGCATTCGATGCGAGGTTTTCATCATTAGCCTCTGATCGAGTGAGTCTATGGGTGTTCGACGCCAGCTCATTGATTCACATGCCGTAGATTGTACCTATAGTACCTTGAGGTCCATTGTCATTATTGGTGGTACCTCTCGCATCTGTTAACAACTTTCATCATTGGCTGGTAATCAGACGATGTTCTTGCATGTTCAACTTCAGCTCACATATTCGCATGCTTGAACTTGTACTTTGTTCGAGTCGAGATGGAGCGCAAGACCCTGGATTGTGTCTGTTGTAATCCAGGCTGCGATTTTGTGGATTATTATGATTGGTTACATGACTCACTTACTGGATGGCTGCGACCATGCCTGAGTCTATTTATCGATCCTCACTGGATGGCCGTGTCCATACCTTGGATCTAGATTGTTGTATACTCTGTTATGGATGGCTGCGCCCATACCTCATATATATCATGTATCTTAGATATCAGTTGTATTTCTTCACGCAGGTTTTCCGACGACAGAGTTTTCAGTTGGACACGTTCTCGTAGAGCATTTCACCCCTCTCTCTCTCTCTCGGGCCTCATGCTTTAGGGGGCATCTGTTACAAAGTAATTTGTCACCATCCTTGCAATCCCCGTCCCGCACATTGGAGGGCTCATTATGTGACCTGTGAGCAGTGACGTGCCTTGAAACCACTTTCATGACATCCCTCTGAACAAGAGCTTCCATTGCCCTGAAGACATCTCCTTGTGAAAAACCCTAAAGATAGCTCTTTTTCCATTGGCACAGTTCCACAGTTCAGCCCTCGCGCCAAGGGGGAAAATCCTCCAAAGAGGGCGCGCCAATTGGCGCTCTGTCATAGAGCCGCACCTGTGCCAACCATATTAAGAGGTGTTTTTTAAAAATAAATGGCGGAAGTTTCATCCTAACAAATTCCTGGACTAATATCTATCTTGAGTTGGGAGGTTTGGCCATGGATTTCCATAGAGAGGAAGTGGTTTTCCACCTCTCATGGAAGCTTCCTTGATGATAGGGCCAATCCCATAATTATAGGGATCCCAACTCCCCTTACTCCATCTATAAAAGCTTGATCATCTCCTTTGCAAGCTAGTGCCCAAGAGCTTTCACATCCTTATGCTGCAAGAGCCTTCTTGATTCCATTAAGGCCAAATCCAAGTAAGGAAACTATTTTCAAGTATTCGGAGAGAGAGGCTTGTCCCATCCTTGAAAGGCTTTATCGAGACATGTTTTGCTGACGACCCGCCAAAGGAGAGTGCTGCATCGAAGCTATGGTTGTATTCTTCTTTTGATTGATTAATGATAAGCGACTATTGGTTATGGTTCCACTCTTGTTTTTGATTATGATGTTGAGTTATGTCTTCTACGACGACATATAGTTGCATATCTTATCGATTTTACGCTTGCGTTTGTTTTGTTCACGCGTGTGCAAGTGTCCGATCATGGAGATCGTGAGGATTGTGATCTGCCGGAGCTAAGAACGGGAGCGCTACTTTCTCTACAAGCGACAATGTTGGATTCCCAGGTAATCCTTCATCGCTATTTGGTTTATTTGCAATTAGGAACCTACGCTACCGTAGCATGAATGACTGTTGCTAGACCCTGAGTGCCGGGCTAGTAGGGATCGCCTCGTCGCGCGAGGGAGTTTACCTCCACAACAACTAGAAAGCTTCATGCTAGAAAAGCACAGGGGTGATCAATGTCTCCTTCTCCTATCCGTGCTAAAACAACCCCAAGCGCTACCGAGATGCATCCACATGTACATGGAACACCTTAGATCAATCTAGGAATATCATAGTAGGGTGCAATGACCATCTTTTCCTTGACGCGCTCAAAGCTCTTTTGACATTCCTCATTCCGGAAAAAATGACACATCCTTATTCAATAACTCTCTCTATTGGCGCGAGTGATCACAGCATAGCCCCCGAATGAACTTCCCATAATATCCGTTGTGTCCTAGGATGGAGTGCGATTGTTTCTTATTAGTGGGAACTTCTAGGTTCATGATAATTGTTATCTTGGTCAGGGTCTACCATCGATCCTTGTTGACATACTATATGCCCCAACAAAATTCCAAAAGGCATGCGTAATATACATTTCTTCAAGTTAAGATAAATTTGGTGCTTCCTACAAAGTGTCAAGCATCATGCGCGAGTTTGACACATGTTTCTTTACCAACCCAAACACCTGTCTGATCATAAAAATACACCTCCAGAAATTTATGCATGAATTCTTTGAACAAGTCCACTACCACGCGCGAGAATATCGTAGGTGCATTCTTCAATCCGAAAGGCATGACAAGTAGTACGAAAGACCCCCATTCGTTGCAAAGGTGGTCTTCGTTGTGTTCTTCAAGGAAATTATGATCGATGATACCATGAAAATTCATCGGTAAATGAATAAGCCTCTTGTCCTCCCATATTATCCAAGATCTCATCTAAAAAATGGAGTAGGGAAGGGGTCATGCACACATGCATTATTCAACTTGCGAGATCTATACAAATAAAAATCTCTCCTTTGGTATTCTTTTCATTGAACCACCATTGGGCTCACCCAATTAGACTACTCTACAAGCTCAATGATGCTCGCAACCACCATCTCTTCTAATACCTCTTTTACTTCCTACCTATATTTTGGATTCAGGTCGCTATGGTCACTGCCGATGGTGTGCATCTAGTTTCAAAGTGATCTTCATAACACCTAAGTCTCTTACAATTCCTTTGATCTCGAGATAAATTTGTAGGAAATAGGTCTTGATACTCGTCAGTAGCTCCGCAATCTTCCCCTACTATATCATCATCCCATTATTCCCCGATTTTTACCAACTTGGGCCGTTCTTCTATCCCAATGTTGACTTCCCTTAAATTCAAAGGTTTAGTTACATCTATCGCTTTTAATGAGGGCCTTACTCATCGCACGTTCCCCTTCGATTTAGGGATGTTGACATTTCTTAGATCATCTTCATTATCCTCTTTTGACAGAGTTCTGCAATTGACAATGTCTTACATCTCGCGTGTCCCATGCTAGCGCAGCACATTCCATTCGAGGTAGAGATTCATCAAAGACAAGAGCATCTATATCTTGCGTAGCTTCATCCAATTCTTTCCGATCCCCCAGATCCAAGATAAAGGTTGATAGAAAATCATCGATCCTTGTAATCTAATGGTGAGTTCCTTGGTGCAACTTCGTTTTCCAGGATACCAAGTGGTAGATGCCTGCCCCAACAAATGGATAAATATATGAACCCACTCGTTCCAAGTCTTTTCCTTCCAAACTTCCACTCACGAGGCGGCAGCTTACGCGTGTCTCCCTAACCATAGAAAAGCTCGGCTGGTGGAGTAGCGAGAGGCTCAAAGCAAAACGTCATTATTTTTCTACATTCCTCCCGTCCTTAAAAACACCCTTGTGTGTGTATCCCACCAATGCACTCCGGTCGCGCGCATATTTAGATCATGTGCACGGAACCTTTGTTCTTCTACGGGACAACCTTTTCCAATTATTTTAGAAATACTATGACACCTTTCGTGAACCATCAAAATAGGGTAGTTCTCTTACCTGCGAGGAGATGCATCGTGTTATCACCAAAATTGTACTCGATTGGCTACCGATCGGACAACTCGACTGTAACTACTTCAAACCAATCTTGTGATCGAGGCTTAGCCTCCTCAACTCCGAGAGGGCTCTCTCGAGGGTTAATGATATGGAATAAAGATATAGATGGCTAACTCTATTTAGGAAATAAACTAATTATGATACATATAGGTTGAAGATAACATCAACATGTATTCATTGGGCTTATGGAGTCAAAACTTTCAATGATTCGATGGAGTCTACTTGACATGGAAGTTGAGTGCAGTCAGTTTTTTAGTAATAAGACACACACACATGAAACATGTAAAAACACAGATCAAATCACTTATAAAGGAATTCGAGCATCTTATAGATGAATTATGAGTAATATAAATGAACACAAGCCGCGAAATGAGATATATAAGAGATACTGAGATAGAAAAGGAAAACACTAAAACTCCTTGAGATCTCAATTTGGTCAAGTAAAAGATCTTTGTATTAGTTAGAAACAGATCAATTAACAATAAGTTTCAGTAATTTTGCCAAAAATGTCCAACCCTTGGAAAAAATTCGACCCCTTGGCCTTTAATAGACATCTTACATCATCATATGATCTGCCTCTAGGCTAGATACATCGAATTTTTTCCTAATGACACCTTGCATAACCATAAAACATCAAATTTAATGATAAATAGACACCTATCCTAATTGATAGTCTTATTTCAAATAGGACTCAAACTACTCTTTATTGTCTTTAACAACCTTATATAATAAAAGAAATTACATCTTTGACAATTATATATTCACATGGTCAAATTTATATGATGGGCTTCATCCCTTTATGACCACTTAGTTGACCTCCTCAAAACTAGGAAACAAGACCCTGCGTTTTAGGCAAATGGTCTTCTCTCTTCTTTTAACATTTTTGGCTGTTATTTAATCTTAAATTCATGGTCCTTGAATGTTTAATGATGGTTACATGCTCTATTATTCTTCCATAACCTCCAATTGTCCAAAACTCGCTTCAAAACCTACTCAAAAGGATGAAATGCGATGCTGCTACGAAAGTAAGGTAGTTTCGTAGCTCTGCAAAAATAAGCCTCTATATTCAACAAATTCAAATCTTTCCTTTTGCATCATATTTATAATCATCCAACACATGTTTCATGCCAATTTTAGCTCTCAAAACCCTCCATAACTAGTCAAAAAGTCAAAAGAGCAATGCTACATAGTTTCGTAGCGCTTTGCGCCCTTCAAGCTTGGAGGCGCTACTGAGCTTCTTGAAAATGAATTTTTTGTAAAATTTAGAAACACTGAAGCACATGTAATTTGCCTAAAAATTATATATAACATGTCTTCAGCCTTAAATAATCATAAACCAACTCACCTTATGATCCTTGAGGTGTCAATCTCACCATTCATATTTAAGACATCCTTGCGCATTTTTTCCTGCTTTTTTTCTGAAAAAATAGGTCTTGGAATAGAGCCTATATCTCCTAATACATGATGTATTTTGAGAAACTGAAGGAGGTTTTTAGTAGGCCATTATTTCTTGAATAAAAACCTCTTTTTTATTTTTGAAATACATCTCTAGTTGTACATAAAATGCATTTTTAAAACATGTGTGAAACGAGGAAAACTTTGTTTTCCGAAAAATAGTACTTCAAACAAATCCTTATATCTCCCAAGCGATAACACTCGTGAGAAAAGTGAGAGAGGTTATTGTTATTTGATATGTTTTTGAAAATAAATCTCTCATTTTATTAAAATACCTTTCTTTTTTCTCGGAAACCACCTTTGAATTTGACCTCTCAAAGCTTGATCGTACAAGACAATTTCGTATGACAGTGACTTTTAGTAGCACATTTTAATTTATCAATTTCTGCCACCTCCTAATGAATTTGCAGAAATAGAGAGAGGTTTTACGTAGCTAGGTCTATTGTATATAAAAACCTCTTTCATATTTC
Organism: Pinus albicaulis; assembly: GCA_034641835.2. Lineage (NCBI taxonomy): Eukaryota > Viridiplantae > Streptophyta > Pinopsida > Pinales > Pinaceae > Pinus > Pinus albicaulis. Next base: position 916,577,142 of record CM076582.1, read on the forward strand.
CAAAATTATTTTTTCAGCTGCTCATAAACCTTAAAAAACATTTCGCTATGAAAACATGACAATTTCGTAGCGTTACTGTTGTTCTTCAAGCGCAGGCACTACTGAAACCCTAGTCAAAAGTGCCAAAGGAATATTTTTGTGTGATTTTGAAAAAATTAACCTACGTCAAGTGCCAAAATATTGTCCACCGACATATCATTAGTCTTAAACAACCATGAATCAACTTACCTTATGCTCCTTGAGGCATTTTTTTCCTCATTTATGATGGGTTGACCTATTTTCTCTTCAAGCATTGTCATTTTTAGACCTCTGTTCTACAATTCCTCATGGAATAATTCAAGTTTCTCCATGTTAAACTCGAAAACCTTTGAACCAATTCTTTTGACCTCTTGGAATTTTTTGTAGTAGTAGCAATAACCTCCGGTGTGATGGACAAATTTAGCATTCCTACTTTAGTGGTTGTTCCACTAAAATCCAAAGCAAACTCCTTGGACACCTATGTATGACGTACCCTTTGTAATTTCTCACAAAAGCTCGTAGGAAACACTGCACTTTCCGAAGGCTTCCATTATTTTTGGGTCTTCATTGATCACTTTCATGTCTACTGGGTTCATATCTCGGACATTTTCCACCCTTGTGTGTTTTTTCTTTTTCTCTACCATAGTTTCTCTAAGAATTGCTCGGCCCTCACTTGATATGAATTTGATAAAGCTTTGAAGCAACTGACCCACAAGTTTGGCTTGATCCAATAATTCTCCCAGAGCTCGAGATATTGCACATGGAGGAATAAGAAATGAGAATGACTAATTAGGAACAGATTTGAAGTTTAAATGTCTTCTCATGACTCAATGATGACTTATTCATTACCTAAAGCGACCATGATGACTCATAACGTGGGTATGTACTTTGATTTCATCACTCCATGACTAAAAAAAAACATCTAACCTACCCCTTCCCAACGTTTTTCGACACATAACAACTCAACTTACAAGACGGACATAAAACCATGCTTTCGTAGCGCTTTCTGTAGTGTTAATTTGATTTCGTTTGCACTACGAAACTATCGGCGGTTTTCTTAGCACAAAGTGACTTTTTACGAGTGTAATGTGCGGTGAAAGCGTGGTTTCTTGGCTAATTAGGCGGTTTTGATACAAAAACTTTGGTAAATGAAATGAGTACGAAAATGATGAATGATTTGACATGAAGGAGTTTAAAAATGAGTTTGTTTAGACCTTAGGGTAAACTCAAACTATAAAACTTTAATATTTCCCTTGATCAAACTTAAAAATGGCTCCTAAAACCCTATTTTGACCCATGAACCTATGTAACCTTGTAAAAATGATGTTTTGAATTTTTTGAGTGATAACGGTGGCTCCACTTGGGATGGTGCGCCCTTGTGGTACACCAAAGAACGATAGTTCCGAGTCTTGCTATCCATCTTCTTGAAAAAATAGAAAAAAACTTTGAAATTGCCAAGCTTTCTCTTCAAAAATCTAATGGCCTTCACCTCGAGCTCAAGCTTGATGATTTAGCTTGAAAACCAACTTTGTACCAAGCTGAAAAATATGCTCATTCAACTTTGAGCTTATTCACACACTCCTACCTACCCTAATAGCTAAAATCTTCATTTTTTAATTCAAGCAACATGAAACTTCCAATGAAGCCAATCAATTATCTAATCCGACATTTGAACCTCTTGACTACACTTGAACCAAAAATAAGCATGATATTGAGATTTCCAAGGCAACATAAAATATATCCGATATTCAAAATGAAAATATAACTAGAAATCTAAATTGTAGAACTCTTCCATGTAGTCGACTACGGGATCAAAGAAGACATGATGCTGTTTGATGCTTCTCATGACACTCTGCTGACTTTGGACAACTCATACATGCTTTGATCAAGCACACAAGACTTCGGTTGTGCACTATCAAATTGATTTTTCAAGAACAATGTATTCTTCCTCAATCTCAAAAAGAGAAAGGAAGAAACACCCTCTCTTTGTGTTCATGGAAAGCTTTTCAAAAGAATGATCTTGATCTTAAAGCCTATAAGATTGAATTTTATCTTCTAAAGCTTCAATTTCCTTTTCAATGTTCTTAGTAACTTTCATCCATAAATTGAATCTTATCTTTTGACTTGCACTCAAATGATTTCAAATTAGAAGACAAGGATAAAGACAAATTTTCATCCACTTCCTCATTAATATGATCATTATTTGATGTAAGTTGATGCAAGGAATGAAATGAAGAATAAACTTCTTCCTTTACCTAAAGATTATAGCAATTATCTTCTAGTATTTCCTCATGTTGTTTGAAATTATTCTCATATTCCCGATGATCAAAAGGTGACAAAGTCTGCTGCAACTTTTCATCAAACCCCGAGGATGTAACATGAATTTCAAAAAATAAACTCTTTACGGGTTTCATTTTCATCCAAGAGAGGCTATCATTTCTTCTTGGTGATGAAAGGGATTGTCATGAAGGGCCTCTAAAATTTCTTCATCCATGAACTCATCATCTTCATAACAATTCTCCAAATATTCAATAAAATTCAATCAATGTTTACAACGAGTCTTTGACCAACAATAAGGAGGGGATGACACTCTTCATACATCTCATAAAATGCAACATGAAAATCAGTAAGAGAATATAATGAACCATTCGAGCGGACTTTCGTACCAAGACCATGCTTTTTCCTTTTAAAGTGGCCATAAACATCTTCATGAGACAATCCTCGGGGAAATGAACCTTAAGTTTGCATACATGCATATGGAATCTAACCAAATGAAGAGCAACATTGTCTTTCTTTTCATCTTTAAATATTGGAAGATCGGTTAACCATTCAACCTTTGGCATAGGATTTAGAAAACCATGGATGTGAGACCGATTCATAGGTGCATGTTGAGTCCCGAATTTGCCTCTTGTCCATACACTTTTCCATATCTTTTTTCACTCACCTAAACCTCCAAAATTGTCAATATCATGTGCAAAAGGGTATCTAACATGGTTTTTAATTATGTTTGTGTGTTTTCTATTTGATTTAGATTTTGTTCATGCAGTGACGGAAACTTGTCACTTTCCGCAGTGGCGTGCTTTCTGCTGAGCTATTTTGTGGAAATCGATGTTACATGTGTCTACGAAGGAAACGAGCCACATGGGCGGAGCTAGGAATGACAAGGACATGGTTCGTGTCCTATTGGTTCAAGTAAATTCGTCAAAGAAAGCCGCGGTCAAAGCCATCCATGTGGAAGTCAACTATGGAGTTCTATGTCGAGTTTGGACTGCGATTTGATGGCATATAAACATCCATACGGCCGTTTCTAAGCTTGCGGAGGTTAATTGACATACGTGCAAAGTTACGGGAGTTGAATTCAAGCGCCCACCTTCCATAGATCCGTTTTCCAACATGGCCATACTCCTATATCCGTGGCCTTAGTGGTCTACGTCTTCGGTATGTTATCATAAACTTCGGGGAGACGATTACGGTTTATTGCTTTATATAGAGCGTTTGCATACGCACGTAGAGTTAGTTGATAGTTGTTAGTTGATCATAGGCTGTTGAGTTGATGTGCGTACTCTGTTATGTAGTGATTACGCTGCCTTGAGCCGTAATACTACTAGTCTGTAATGGCTGCTTTTTAATGTGAAAAACTCCTGTTTTCAACTTAATTTGTGTTGAGGATCGTTACCGAAAAGCTGCGTAGGGGCCTGGCTCAGTCGGAGGTTCAGTGTATTAATGTTTATATTTTTCATTTCATTTCTTTAAACGGTCATTGTATCATAACCCATTACATGTTCATATTTCATAGTTGCTTCATTTACGATTTCATTAATTTCCATTGCATTCTTGTCTTTCATGTTTTTTATGATTATTAAATCACTTGATCGAGTTTTCTTGTGCGAGGTTTTAGGTAGACGGACCGGGGCATTTTCATAGTATTTTAGCTAATGATATGAGGCCGACATTATTCTGCTTGCTAGTTTCCTTTTCATAGCATTTGTTTAACTTCGAGTCTTGCTTTGTACATTTCGGTTTTGTTTATCCGATTCGGTAGTTAAATTTAAATATATTAAGCTACTCATAGTGTCTTCGATTTACCTCCAGAAAGCCACGAATTTGGATCGATGGTGAGGGGCTGCATGATGAAATGTGTAGTTTAGTATTAGTTTCCTTTCCGCAAAATTAGATATATTAAGTTGCTCATAGCGTCTTCGATTTACCTCCCGAAAGCCACGGTGGGTGATGGTGAGAGGGCTGCATGATGAAATGTGTAGTTTAGTATTAGTTCCTTTTACGCAAATTTAGATATATTAAATCATGTATGACATCTTCGGTTGCCTCCGAAAGCCACGAATTTGGGTGATGGCGAGGGATTGAATTATGTGTGTATGGTTTAGTATTAGTTTACTTCTTGCAAATTAAATAATCGAGTTACACAAGTTGTTTATGATTACTTCCGCAAGTCATAGCTGGTCTAATGATGAAGGGTCGAGAAAATGAATTGATGTAATACGATTTAGATTTATTTCATTGCAATTTTGAATTTCCATAAGCGTAGTTTCTTTTGTGTTCGGTTTGGCGATGAGAATAGTTTAGTTTTCATGTTCACTAGTTTCTTGTTTTGATTCACTAGATTAGCGGCACTTTTCATTTCAACGAGTACACTTTTACTTTCTTTTGTCATTGTAATTTCAATTTTCTTTTAAAGTTTCGAGATTGGTAAATCATTATAGGGGATATCACTTCCTTGAATAAATATAACCAAGCTTGCTTTTCACTTTAGAATTTTTCATTTTACCTTAGAAAGACCACAAACGACAAAAAGTTAAGAAAGAGGTTATCTTGCACATATTGTGCGCCGCACTTCATCGACTTACGATTCCCGGATTGACAATTAAATGCAGCAATTTAGGAAACACTAAATTGACCAAACATTTTGGCGCCGTTGCGGGAAGTGTAACTAGGTAGCCAATTTCTTATCATAAAAGAAGGGAAAACTTGATAACTTCTTGAAGTATGCTCTCCTCTTGCACCTAGTATGATGCGGAGGATCGAAAAAGAGAGTTATTGGTTTAGTAATTTCTTAAGTATGCTCTCTTCTTGCACCTAGTGTGATACGGAAGATCGAGAAGAGAATTATTAGCCCAACTTTTTTAAAAAAATATAAAAAAAATGACATGCATAGAGCAAGAGATTCTAGGGGAAGGTTTATAGCTAAAGCCAAGAGTTCGATTTTCACAACCCCATCTTCTTCAAGGCATAGACCGAGATTCACCACCATCTACCCCTAGCCTTAAGATATTTGGAAGTCAAAGAACGTGACTGAATTAGAGGATTCTCCTATACCACCTACTAAAACCCACTTAGAAAACAAAGAAACTTTCTCTCATCCTTCCTTGGTAGAAGAACTAGAGGACTATAAGGACTCTAAATAAACTATCATGGCGAGAGGAAGTAATAAATAGAGGTGGAGGTAGAGGAGGAGGAGATAATGAAGATAACAATGGTGAAGGAAATAACGGTAGAAATAGGGGACAATTTTCTTGGATTCCCTATAGTTGATGAGGAAACTCATGCAACAATGAAAAATATCTCACCATACATTTCTTCCTAACTTTTATGGATTACGAAGTGAGGATCTGAAACATTTCAGTTTGAGTTTGAAGTAGTGTGCCGAACTTATGACTATATGGAAGATTCTCAAAAACTCAAAGCTTGTTTCCTTCAACATTGAAGGGATACGCTTTGAAATGGTTCATGGGATTAGCCACTCAATCTATCGGGACTTGAATGATATGAAACAAACATTTTTGGATAGATACTTGGACTATTGTATGCCCACCAATCACAAGGATGAGGTATTCAAAATGATGCAAAAAGAAGATGAAAATTTGGAAGACCTAATTGAAAGATTTCAATACAACTTGAAAAGAGCAAAGATGAGCAACTTAGATAATGAAACCTTGAAAGCCCTCCTATTAAAAGCCATTAGAGATGAATGGATAGAAATTTTAAACTATGATGGGGGAAAGGAGACATTTCTCAACTCCCATTTCATGATATAACGAACTATGTATCCAATTCTCAAGGGGAAGATCTAAAACGGGAAAAGGGCCTAGGGATTCTTCTCTTATTAGGGCTAACAAATGCTGCATTTGGATCGGTAAGTAGGGCGAGAGATTGGTAATATGCTTGATGAGTTTAAAGCTGATATCTTAGGGGGTCTTAGTGAACAACTAGACACCCTTAAAATCAAAACAAGCGAGAAGCGAGAAACGGGATGCTTTAGCCATCTTTTGTCCAGAAATGTAGAAAGAAACATGCTTTAAGGGAATGTCCCTTGGATGCAAAAGTTGTAGAAACATGTATGATTTGCTCGAGAAAATCATGAGATCAAGGATTGTCCTTCAATCCCTGGACTCAAAGCTCAGTTTTTTCAAGAAGATCCAAATTCAATAGAATCTCTCTTGTTTTGTCGCAAGGAGACCTTGGCGGGGACAACAATCTCAAGGGTTTAATAACCCTATGAATCTTCAAACCCCACCAAATTGGACTCCTTGGCAACAATCTTGGCCCCAACATCAAAATTCATATCGGCCATGGGTACAAGGGATGCAAAATCCTTATGGGAGATTTGCTCAATTTTTATCAATATCCTCCATCTTTTCAAAATCAACAAGCTCTACAATTTCCAAGCCAAAATCCACAACAACTTTCATTGCCATTTCCACAACAACAACCTTCTCAACAAAATACAAATCCTCAACTCATGCTTCCATACCAACAAGAAGACAAATCAACTTCCCAGCTCGGACCCATTGCCAAATCCTAACAATAAGAATCCTCAAACTACTTATATGGTAGAAGGACAACAATTTCCTACCTATATGATTGTTCCTCTCAACGTATGTCAACTCGGATACTGGTAGAGTTTTAGAAAAAACCTTCTATAGACATTCAAGAGCAAGATACCTCCGAGGAGGACTCTCTTCAAGTCGATAAGGGTTCGAGGAAGAATCTCTTCAAAATTCAAAAATTCAAAAAGAAAAAAGAAAAGCTAACATCCACAACTCCTATAGTTGAGAAACACGTATCTTCATCTACACCTCCTTTCCCAGGAAAGACTACAAATTGATAAGGGGGTGGAAAAAACAAATCTTGTTGCCTAACTATGACTTTCTAGATGAATTGAAGAATGTTTGTATCAAGATTCCATTGCTACAAGCCATTCGAGAAATTCCTATTCTAGCAAAAACCATAAAGGAGTTGAGTTTCAAAAGACCAAGAAGAAAGCTAAAGGACACAAGAAGAATCCACACGGTAGGAAAAGATTACTGAGACATTATGATGGGAAAAAATTGCCATGCAGAAATATGTAGATCTAGGAAGTCCAATTGTCAAGACACATATAAATGGGATAGAAATTCCAAACACATTGATTGACTTAGGGGCTGCTATCAACATTATGAGTAGACGGACTATGGAGCAGTTAAAACTTCCTAACCTTCTTTTTTACACCTACTTTATTGCAACTTGCGGATCGATCGGTTATTAAACCGGATGGTGTATTAGAAGATATTTCGGTCTCCTTAGATTCTTGGGAATATCGGTAGACTTTATGATTTTGACTCCCAAAAGTAATCTAGGGAGGACATCCAATTATCTTAGGAAGACCTTGGATGGCCACGGTGCAGTGCTTTTATTAGTTGTAGATACTGGAGACATGTACATTTCTAATGGTAATTCGACAAAAGAAATTCAATTTGTATCCTCTGCAAGAAGCGATTACGGAAATAGGAGACAATGAATGGGTCGATGATGAGAACACTATACAACTTTGTCTTTACCATTTTACGAAATTAGTGAGGATAGTCAAATTCGAACACATTAGAAAATTTTGAGATAACTCAGAATATGACCCCACACAATTTCAGGTTGGAATCCGACATAGAATATTTATCATCGAGACAAATGTCTCTCTACTCTATGGAAGAGTTTGGTAAATGCTGCTTTTGAGATTTTTCCGGAAAAGACATTGAATATCAACAAACATACGGAGAAGTCACAACAAGAAGAACTAACCAGAATCTTGCAAAAACATTCTACTTGCATTTGCATGGGAGTATCTTGACATGAAAGGTATTGATCCTAAGACTTGCATCCATCATATCTATATTGAGAAAAAGCAGGTGGACCAATCGGACAACCTCAAAGAAGGATGAATCCAAATCTTAGGGAGATAGTGAAAGAAGAGCTCCAAAAACTTCTCAATGTAAACTTAATTTATCCAATCCTAGATAGCCGATGGGTTTTCCCTTTGGTTATAGTACCTAAAAAGAATGGTAAATGGAGAGTATGCATTGATTACGAGGGAGTTGAACAAAGCAACTTTGAAGGATCACTTTCCTTTGCCTTTTATTGATCGGGTATTAGATACATTAGCGGGTAAAAAGTACTTTTCATTTTTTGGATGGTTTTAGTGGCTATAATCAAATTCGGGTAGCACTGAAGATCAAGATAAGACCACATTTACTTGTCCATGGGGAACTTTTGCCCTCACGAGTGCTTCCTTTTTGGGTTATGTAATGCACTAGACAACATTCCAAAAGAGCGATACTAGGAATTTTTTCTGATCTAATCCATGATTGTGTAGAGGTTTATATGGATGATTTTACGGTTTATGGTAATTCATTTGAAGAGGCATTAGAAAATTTGGAAAAAAGTTCTCATAAGATGTAAAGAAACAAACCTTTCATTAAGCCATGAAAAATGCTTTATGATGTTTGCGAAGGGATTGTTTTAGGACATCATATTTCGAGGAGATGGAATTAAGGTTGATAGATCAAAAGTTGAAGTCATCTCCAAGTTGTCTATTCCAAATTGTCAAAGAGATGTTAGAAGTTTTCTAGGATTTACTGGTTACTATAGAAGATTTATAGAAAACTTCACTAAAATAGCATCTCCACTCTTCAAGTTGCTTACAAAAAAGTTTGTGAATTTAAATGGGATCCCGATTGTCAATCCGCTTTTGAAACTTTGAAAACAAGAATATCTGAAGCACCTATCTTGAGAGGACCAAATTGGAAACTTCCTTTCCATATTTCTACGAGATAGCTTCAAATACGGCTCTTGGAGCTATGTTGGGTCAAAAAGATTTAATTCCTTATGCCATTTATTACACCGGTGAAAAATTTGACTCCCACGGGAGTTGAATTATCTTGTATGTGAAAAAAGAGTTTTTAGTCTGTTGTTCATGCAATTAATAAGTTTAGACATTACATAATAGGCTATGAAACTTTTATTCATGCGACCGATGCACGCAATTAGATATTTAATGAACAAACACGTTACTAATGGCGGAGTGACAAGATGGCTTTTACTTTTGCAAGAATTCAATATTCTTGTGTTGGATAGACCGAGAGAAAACGAATACGATGGGCGATTTCTTGTCTAGAATTCAAAATACTAAAGAAGATTCTCTGTAGAAGATAAGTTTCTCTGATGAATATTTGTTTGCGGTAACTATTAAGACCCCTTGGTATGCGAGATATTGCTAACTATTTGGTTACGGGGAAACTACCTTCACATTATTTCCAAGAGAAAAACGAAAAAATTATTCGGGGAGAGTTCACGATATTCATGGATTTCTAACGAATTGTTTAAAACGGGGCCGGATCTTGTGATCGGAAGAGTGTGTCGGGGGAAGATGAAATGCCCGATATTCTTAAGGCATGTCATGATGAACCATGCGGCGGACACTTTGCGGACAAAAGGACGACCTATAAAATCCTTTCCTTGGGATATTATTGGCCTTCTCTCTTCAAAGATGCAAAACAATATGTCAAAAGGTGTGATAGTGCGCCAAAGAGTAGAAACCTACCTTTCAAATGAAATGCCATTGCGAAACACGAGTACTCATTGAACCCTTTGAAAAATGGGCTTTAGATTTCATTGGACCAATTAATCCACCATCGAAGCAAAAGAAGTATATATTGGTTTGCACGATTATGTTACTAAATGGGTAGAAGCTAAACCATTAGTATGCACTGCTGAAAATTCGATTTGTTCATTTTCTTTATGAGGATATTTTTACTCGCTTTGGTGTTCCAAGAGAAATTGTAACGAGATCGGGGGAGCCAATTCACATCAAATTTGGTGGAGAAGTTGATGGAAGAATACAAAATCAAGCACGGAAAATCTACTCCTTACCATCCACAAGCAAATGGTCAAGTGGAGTCCACAAACAAAGTTCTTGAAAGTATCATCACCAAAGCTGTTCATCTACATAGAAGAGATTGGGCGAGAAGGCTTCCGAAGCCTTGTGGGCCTACGAGAACTACATGGAGGAATACAACGGGACATTCTCCCTATGAACTTGTTTATGGGAAAGAAGTCTTGTTCCCCATTGAGTTCCAAGTCAAGACCTTCAAGATAGCGAGTTCGGTTGGGAATGGACTTATCGAAGCCCAAAAGCATAGAATGGAGCAATTGAATGAGCTAGATGAGATCGGACAAGAAGCAATTCTAGAAGCGATCTAGTTCAATATCAAAGAACTAAGTGGCATGACAAATATATCAAAGAGAAGAAGTTTCAAGAAGGAGATTGGGCATTGTTATTTGACTCCAAGTTTAAAGATTTTCAAGGTAAATTTCGGACTCATTGGCTTGGGCCATATGAGATTGACAAGATCTTTAATAATGGAGTACGTAAGAATCAAGACCATTGATGAGTTTCAAACTCCTCTTTTAGTGAATGGCCATAGATTGAAAGTTTATCATAAGCCACTCTCTAAAAAGGATTTTGTCAAGTTGTTTCAAGAAAGTTACGCAATCGAGTGCAGGTACTGAGAAGAATCCTTCTTCTCTACCAAGCTAGCTTTTGTTTTTCAAGTTTAAATGGTATAAGCACGAAAACCAATCATTGATTGGCGAGTCTTATACGGAGAAATATGGGGTGAAAATCGGGGGACATCTCGACACTCTATATTTTCCAAAAAAAATCTGTTTTTTCATTTCATTTCATCTCACCACCCACTCCATTTCATTTCACTTCATTACACTTCATTCCACTTCATTTCATCCATTCCATCAATAAAAATCTTTTTATGGCCATTTCCACTGGTCATTTGTCATTTGTTCATTTCTATTTCAGCCAAGTAATAGGCTGTGTCGGTTCCGCGCTGACATCTGTTCACGCAGTGACTCCGGTTTCCGCGGCCGAAAGCGATTCGCGACTACTACTACTCTGTTTTCAAAAAGAATGTACGAGTTAGTTGTTATTTTCATAAACTATGAAATAAAATGCGGGGAGAGGATCAATGGGACATTCAAGACACTAATGAAGATCAATCGAGTTGAAGACCAAGGGCAAAAGCAAGGATTCCAAAGGTATGAATAAAGTTTATTTCAAATAGTATCAAAAAAAACACATTTTTATGTAATTTTAAACTATGAGCTCTACCCATAACGCGATGATTATATTGACGGTCCGTAACCTTCACGATCTCTATGTTATCCTCTTGCATTTATTCACAAACGGTTTCATCATTGAAATTCCGACTCTCACTCATGTTCAAATATCCCATAGTAGATAATGATACGTATTTGAGTTGACAAAGGACTCTTACAAGCCGCATAACTTCATAATCGAGTGATTGAAACGTGTTCATATTTATGACATGACCACCAAAAATTCAAAATGCGGTCGAATGCATTATACTTTGTTAACCTCTTTGTCGTGTCTCTGTCGTGTTTACAAAACCCCACTCTATTCATTCTCACTCCCTGTTTCATTCCATTCCGTTCCTTTTGCTCACTCTCATTCCCGTATATCCACCCACGGTCTTATTCCATATCTGTTTATGGTGCTCATTTTCGTTTTGTGATAACATCCCCACGATATTGTGCTAGATTACGTGTATTCCATCGTTCCATTTCCGCTTAAACTCTCACAAAAGGCAAACACTGTAGAAGCACGGGAGAAGTAAAATGGGAAAATTATTAAGAGACGGAGCCGGAAGGACGAGAAATTTATAGAGGGATTTCCACAAGCAAAAGAGATGTTGAGGAAAGTTAAATAGGGCTGCGTTTTATTCGAGAAATTCGGGGGTTACCACGAGAGAAGTTACCAAAGCGTTTGCAAGATCATTTGATGGCTCGGAAGCGAAGTGGGAGACCTCAAGTTTTTAGTCAATGAAGCATCAATAGCGGCGAGCCACAGAGCTTCTTCGGGGAAGGAGAACGTTGGTTCAAAAAACAAAAGTATCGGTGATGAGGCATGGAGAACAATCCTCAGAAATCAAGGTATGGATATCCTTTGTTTTCAAAGAGGAATCCCTGTGCATGCAATAAAATATGAATGGGCCACTTTATTACTCATTGTTCAGAAATTTATCACATGTGAAGGCCGTTTTGGCTCCATGTACATGTATCATACTAGGCTATTGATGAATTTTCTTGAAAACCAAACTCTCAATCTTCCTTATTTCCTATTCAATAGCTTGAAGAAAATGGTGCATCCTTTGTGCAAAAACACCTAGGAGATGTAGAGCCTCATTTATATCATCATGGGTTTATAAAAAATTACGATTGAAAAAGGAGCTAAAAGAAAGAAAAGATACATGGGAACAATTCCTAGTTAGAAACTTCTTTGAAGAACCTCGGGGAAATTCACTGAAGGTAATCCAATTAGAAGGAGTAGAAGAAAGAAAATGGATGTTGAAACCCAAGTTGCTCCTACACGGAAATTTTCGCGAGCTAGCACATAAAAAGAAGTAGAAGGAAAAAGAACGATGAGATGAAATCCAAGATACTTCTACTATTACTATGAAGAAAAAATGATAGGGAAGAGATTGGTAAAAAGGAAGAAGAAGGAAATCAAAACTAAGAAGCCAATAATACCAAAAGGGAAAGAAATTATTGAGGTCGTCCATAAAACTTCTTCGAAGAAGAAGAAGATCACCAAATTCTATACGAAAGATTAATTTTTTCTTCAAAAACAGTCATCTCTATCTAAGAAGGCAAAAACGGAGAAACAAGAACAAAAGGGTAGTATACCACGACATGTGAGAGAAGCGACGGAAGCTAAAGGGAAAAGCGAGAAAAAAACACAAATTAAAGGTCCTCATTTCATTGATTTGGGTGAGGAGACTATCCGAACAGTCTCCAGCGACCATAGTCCATTTCGGTCGGTTAGTGAACCCGACTCCTTTCACTCCCAATCGAGACAATGAGCGTACTCCATCTTATTCTCGGCAAAATATTGATGAAAGTTCTCCTCGGCCAAATTTTGAACATAATTCTCCCTTACGAGCATTTTGAGGACGGCCCAATGAAAAAAGACACCGGAAGTAGACCCCAAACGGCGGGGAGGTGTATGATTATATAGAATCCTTGGAGAAAGGCGACCACGAGCCCAAGTACCTCTTCTATTCGGCCTCATACATTGCGGGATGATTTGGTTCGATCATTAAAACAGAGATTTTTTGAGCTTGAGCTTTTGAATCGGCATATCAAAAATAGAAAATGAAACACTCAAAGAGCAAGGCAAAGCTGGACAAGATTATCCATGACAATACTATGTTACATTTGGGTATTTGGCAAAAGAAAAAATAAGAAGCTAAAAAGGAAATGCCAAAAATTGAGCGGAGCACTTGTGAATATCAAATTCGGGTGCCTCATGAAGAAACCCGAATGATGGCGGTACCAAAGAAGAACGAGAAGAGGTTAGATGTGTGTGGTGAAGTATCAAGGCACATGAATTGAACAAAGAGTGTCAAAATTTTGGTTGCATGAGGACATGCAACACCTTCACAGTAGGGGGTATGTTGAGTCCCGAATTTGCCTCTTTTCCATACACTTTTCCATATCTTTTTCACTCACCTAAACCTCCAAAATTGTCGATATCATGTGCAAAAGGGTATCTAACATGGTTTTTAATTATGTTTGTGTGTTTTCTATTTGATTTAGATTTTGTTCATACAGTATGCGGAAACTTGTCACTTTCCCTGCAAATTTCTTCTGCTTTCATGACTATTTTGTGGAAATCGATGTTACGAGTGTCTACGAAGAAACGAGCCACATGGGCGAGGGCTAGGAATGACAAGGACATGGTTCGTGTCCTATTGGTTCAATTAAATTCGTCAAAGAAAGCCGCGGTCAAAGCCATCCACGTGGAAGTCAACTATGGAGTTCTATGTCGAAATTTGGACTCTGTTTCGTGGCATATAAACATCCATACGGCCGTTTCTAAGCTTGCGGAGGTTAATTGACATACGTGCAAAGTTACGGAGTTGAATTCAAGCGCCCACCTTCCATAGATCCGTTTTCCAACATGGCCATACTCCTATATCCGTGGCCTTAGTGGTCTACGTCTTTGTTTCGCTATCATAAACTTCGAGACGATTCTGGTTTATTGCTTTATATAGAGCGTTTGCATACGCACGTAGAGTTAGTTGATAGTTGTTAGTTGATCATAGCTGTGTTGAGTTGATGTGCGTGCTCTCGTTGTGTAGTGATTACGTTTGCCTTGAGCCGTAATACTACCGATCCGTAATGAATTTGCTTTTTAATGTGAAAAACTACTGTTTTCAACTTAATTTGTGTTGAGGATCGTTACCAAAGCTGCGTGAGGGGCCTGCTCGGTAGGGGTTAAGTGTATTAATGTTTATATTTTTCATTTCATTTCTTTAAACGAGTCATTGTATCATAACCCATTACATGTTCATATTTCATAGTTGCTTCATTTATGTTCATTAATTTCCATTGCATTCTTGTCTTTCATGTTTTTATGATTATTAAATCACGATCGAGTTTCTTGTGCGAGGGTTTTAGGTAGACGGCCAGGGGGCATTTTCATAGTATTTTAGCTAATGATATGAGGCCGAGCATTATTCTGTTTGCTAGTTTCCTTTTCATAGCATTTGTTTAACTTCAGTTTTGCTTTGTTCATTTCAGTTTTGTTTATCTGATTCAGTAGTTAAATTTAAATATATTAAGCTACTCATAGTGTCTTCGGTTACCTCCGAAAGCCACAGCTAGACTGATGGTGAGGGGCTGTATGATGAAATGTGTAGTTTAGTATTAGTTTCCTTTCTGAAAAATTAGATATATTAAGCTGCTCATAGCGTCTTCAGTTACCTCCGAAAGCCACAGCTGGACTGATGGTGAGGGGCTGCATGATGAAATGTGTAGTTTAGTATTAATTTCCTTTCTGCAAATTTAGATATATTAAATCATGTATGACATCTTCAGTTGCCTCCGAAAGCCACAGCTGGACTGATGGTGAGGGATTGAATTATGTGTGTATGGTTTAGTATTAGTTTACTTTCTGCAAATTAAATAATCAGTTACACAAGTTGTTTATGATTACTTCCGCAAGTCATAGCGGGTCTAATGATGAAGGGTCAGAAAATGAATTGATGTAATCTGATTTAGATTTATTTCATTGCAATTTTGAATTTCCATAAGCGTAGTTTCTTTTGTGTTCAGTTGGCAGCAAGAATAGTTTAGTTTTCATGTTCACTAGTTTCTTGTTTTGATTCACTAGATTAGCAGCACTTTTCATTTCAGCAGTACACTTTTACTTTCTTTTGTCATTGTAATTTCAATTTTCTTTTAAAGTTTCGAGATTGGTAAATCATTATAGGGGATATCACTTCCTTGAATAAATATAACCAAGCTTGCTTTTCACTTTAGAATTTTCATTTTACCTTAGAAAGACCACAAACGACAAAAAGTTAAGAAAGAGGTTATCTTGCACATATTGTGCGCCGCACTTCATCAGCTTACGATTCCCGGATTGACAATTAAATGCAGCAATTTAGGAAACACTAAATTGACCAAATTTTGTCATTGTAATTTCAATTTTCTTTTAAAGTTTCAAGATTGGTAAATCATTATAGGGGATATCACTTCCTTGAATAAATATAACCAAGCTTGCTTTTCACTTTAGAATTTTCATTTTACCTTAGAAAGACCACAAACGACAAAAAGTTAAGAAAGAGGTTATCTTGCACATATTGTGCGCCGCACTTCATCAGCTTACGATTCCCGGATTGACAATTAAATGCAGCAATTTAGGAAACACTAAATTGACCAAACGATTACGCCACCTAGAATTTATACTTGAAATGGAACTCATCTTGGAACTTCATCAAGCTACTGATCTTCAAGTAGTGGAGTCACCTTCCAAATTATTATTTGATGTGTGGAGTCGCCAGAGCATAAATACAGCCAATATGTGCCTAAGTGTCTGCTGCTCTCAGACCTTAGAACTGAAACTTTGTCGTCCTTCCTAGGGAGAATTTATACCTTCGGTCCCCGGAAATGGCGCCAAAATGTTATCACCAAAATCGTACCTTATTGGTTGCTGATAGGACAACTTCAGTGTGACTATTTCAAACCAATCTTGTGACTGAGGCTTAGCCTCCTCAGCCTGAGAGGGCTCTCTCAAGGTTTAATGATATGGAATAAAGATATAGATGGCTAACTCTATTTAGGAAATAAACTGATTATGATAGATGTAGGTTGAAGATAACATCAACATGTATTCATTGGGCTTACGGAGTCAAAACTTTCAGTGATTCAATGAGTCTACTTGACATGGAAGTTGAGGCAGATCAGAGTTTTTTAATAATAAGACACACACACACATGAAACATGTAAAAACATAGTCAAATCACTTATAAAGGAAGTCAGAGCATCTTATAGATGAATTCTGAGTAATATAAATGAACACCACTACAAATTATATATATAAGAGATACAGATAGAAAAGGAAAACACTAAAAACTACTTCAGAATCTCAAGTTGGTCAAGTAAAAGATCTTTGTATTAGTTGTAACAGTCAATTAAAAATAAGCTGCAATTTTGCTAAAAATGTCCAACCCTTCACAAATTCGACCCCATGGCCTTTAATAAACATCTTACATCATCATATGATTTGCCTCTAGGCTAGATACATCGAATTTTTTCCTAATGAAACCTTGCATAACCATAAAACATCAACTTTAATGATAAATAGACACCTATCCTAATTGACAGTCCTATTTCAAATAGGACTCAAACTACTCTTTATTATCTTTAACAACCTTATCTACTAAAATAAATTACATCTTTGACAAGTATACATTCACATGGTCAACTTTAGATGATGGGCTTCATCCCTTTATGACCACTTAGTTGACCTCCTCAAAACTAGGAAACAAGACCCTATTTTTTAGGCAAATGGTCTTCTTCTTCTTTTTTAACATTTTTGGCTGTCATTTAATCTTCAATTCGTGGTCCTTGAATGTTGAATGATGGCTTGACATGGGCTATTATTCTTCCATAACCTCCAGTTATCCAAAATTCGCTTCAAAACCTGCTCAAAAGGATGAAATGCAGTGCGCTACGAAAGTAAGGCAGTTTCGTAGCGCTGCAAAATAAGTCTTTATCTTCAACAATTTCAACTCTTTCCTTTTGCATCAAATTTATCATCATCCAACACATGTTTCATACCAATTTTAGCTCTCACACTGTTAGGTCCCTATATTATAGTATAGTCCCTTATTGTTGTTAGTATAACCCCTTATTGTTATTATTGTACCCTTGTAACCCCCATATTGTTATTATTGTGCCTTAAAGTATTAATGTTAGGTCGGCTAGGTTTACATTGTGGCCCCACTAGGATTACATTGTGGCCCCACTAGGATTGCATTGTAACCCCCTTGGACTCCTATATATAAAAAGGAGGTTTTGTAATTTGAATCATCCAAGAATTGTTCATTCATGTAATGTATTGGAGGTTTCCCCCTCGAAGTGGCTTATTTCTAATGTGTTGATATCTCTTTTCTTCTATTTTTGGAGCTGGTTTCATAACATTTGGTATCAGAGCTTTGGATTCTAAGTTTTTCGCTGCTCCAAACCGGTCATCGTGGCATTTTCGCTATAACTGTTTTTCTACGAAGGTTCGGAAGCTGCAATTTTGAGAGTGCGAAGTCAAAATCCTGAGGAACATCGTTGCAAAATTTCAGAGCTTGGTTCGCAATATTTTCGGAGATATGATCTGTGGAAGTTAGGGCTTTTTGCAGGCTCCTGAATTTAACCTAAACATGTCATCACGGAATTTGCGCTATAAATTTTTTTCTACGAAGTTTAAGAAGCTGAAATTTTTAGAGAGCGAAGCTGAAATCCTGAGGAACATCGTCGCAAAATTTTAGAGCTTGGTTCGCAATATTTACGGAGATATGATCTGTGGAAGTTAGGTCTTGTTTAGGCTCCCGAATTTCATCTCAAAGATGTTATCGTGGGAAAATCTTCATAACTCTCTCTCTGAGAATCAGATTGGAATCTTGTAAAAAGTGGCCACAAGAACATGGACTTTAGTTTCTTGTCTATCAATTTCAGAGCCAAAGGAGGAAACATTGACACGTGGCAAGTCATACAAGTTCACTCTACTGAACCAGTCCATAATTGGGTCATTGTGGGAGATTGGACATAACTTTGCCTTGAAGAATCCAAATCAGGTCAGACCTGTGACATTTGAAAGAAGCTTCAGAGGGATACTACAAAGCCAAATTTCAGATATTGAGGATCTATAATTACAGAGATAATTCAATTTCAATATAGAGCTCCTCAAAAGCAAGTAAAAGGTGTGTATATTTTTTTTTCCCGAATTGCATAACTCTTGTTTGAAGAATCAAGTTGAATTGATTTCAATGGCATATTGTAGAATATATATTAGTATTAGATTCTAAAATGGCCCCTAAAAATAATTCAACACCCATTAAGCCTTTAGAAGGCTCTACTATGACTCATGAAGACGAAGAATGGCAACATGACATATCAAATTTACAAGAGCAAGTGCAACAAATTTCTCTCTCGCAAAGAGTAACAAAAAATGACATGGAAGTTTTGAAGAAAGGCGTGGAAACTAAGATGCATGGTTTGAATAAAGGCATGGAATCTAAGATGGATGGTTTGAAGAATGGCATGGAAGATAAGATAGATGGCATGGAAGCTGGCATGGAATCTAAGATGGATGACATGGAAGCTAAGATTGATGAAAAAATGGAAAACATGAAGAATGATCTAAAAGCATATATGGAAGGTTTGACAAAGTTGATACAATAAATGTTTCCTAATGGTGAAAAGATAGTAGAGGAAACTCATGGTGAGAAAAAAATAAATGCTAATCGTGATTTCATAAACTCTTATGTTGGCAGGAAGAACCACCATATTCCAAAAATGGATATGAGGAAGTTTGATGGAAAGGATCCTGTAACATGGATACTATAGATGGAACAATATTTTGATCTCAATAATGTGAAAAACACACAAAAGGTACGCATTGCAACTTTAGGTTTAGAATAAAATACATTTGTATGTTATCGATGGCTTTGCTCTCGTAAAAAAATTGTCACTTGGTCAATTTTTACGGAGGAAATGATAGCACATTATGATGATACAAAGAGCAACACCTTCTTTAGCCAATTGATAAATCTCAAACAAAAGGGTTTAGTGGAGGAGCACATTAAGGACTTCCAAAATTTTAATATAAGGGTAACTGATATTCCAGAGGAACACGGGATTTATCTCTTCATAGGTACTTTAAAGGATAACATCCAACATGAAGTTCGCGTTTTGGAACCTGATTCATTGGAGAAGGCATTCAGGTTGGCAAGAAAAATTGAATGTAAACTTATGGCGACAAGGAAGCCTACCACTCACTTCTATAAAGAGAGAAGTGTTGCTATTCCTAGATTTCAACAACCTACAAGGTTGAAAACACAACAATTGGAAGAAAAAAGAGCAAAAGGGCTTTGCTACAATTGTGATAGAAAATACACTAAAGGTCATAAGTGTGCTGAGAAGAAATTATTTTACATAGATTGTGAAGAGGAAGAAGAAAATGAATAAGAAGAGGATATACACCAGGAACCAACCCTAGAAGAGGAAGAAATGAGTCCGAACATATCGTGTAATGCATTGGCAGGAATTACCACTCCTCAAACTCTCAAGATAGAAGGACATATCAAGAAGAAAAAGGTAATAGTGTTGATTGATTCGGGTAGTACCCATAATTTTATTCATTGTAAGGTAGCCAAGGAATTTAATTGTTTCCTATACCCAGCACCAGAATGTCAAGTGATGGTTGCAAATGGAGGAACTATAAATTGCTCTGGAAAATGCCATAATATCAAGCTAACCATGGGGGAATATGTATTGACTAGTCCAATGCTTTCCATTCCTATGGGAGGTGTTGATGTTGTACTAGGAGTACAATGGTTACAATCTTTGGGACGGTAGCTTTTAATTTTCAAGAACTTTTCTTGAAATTTTTTTCAGAAGGAAAGGAAGTCGAATTACGGGGTATTGAAGGGAAGCCAGGAAGGATAATAAGCTCTAATGTCATGACAAAGCTTCTAAAGAAAGAACAACGAGGCGTAATTTCACAATTATGCTCACTAGAAGTTCTGACATCAAAATCATCTATTTCTGTAGATCTCCAACAAGTTTTGGACAATCATTCCAAGGTGTTTGAAACTCCCAAAGGACTCCCACCTATTCGTGATCATGATCATGCTATTCATTTGATTCCAGGAAGTGTTCCTCCAAACATCGAGCCTTATAGATATCCTTACTTCCAAAAGAGCGAAATTGAACGTATGATTGCAGAAATGTTAGAGGCGGGTATAATTCAACCTAGTCAAAGTTCTTTCTCTGCTCCTGTAGTATTGGTACACAAGAAGGATGGATCATGGCACATGTGTTCGGATTATAGGGAGCTCAATAAGCTCACCATTAAAGATAAATTTCCCATTCCTTTGATTGATGAATTATTGGATGAATTACATGGAGCAATTTATTTTACCAAGTTGGATCTTCGTTCGGGATATCATCAAATTAGAATGAAGACTGAAGATATTCCAAAAACAGCATTTCGAACTCATGAGGGTCATTATGAATTTTTGGTCATGCCTTTTGGCCTTACCAATGCACCTTCTACATTTTCAAGGGTTGATGAATTCCATTTTCAAACCCTTCCTTAGAAAATTTGTGCTAGTATTTTTTGATGATATACTAATCTACAGCAGGTCTTGGAAGGATCATGTTGAACATGTTGATAAGGTGCTCAAACTATTGCAGGAGAAACAATTATATGCAAAAACATCCAAATGTTTCTTTGGAGTACAAGAGGTGGAATATCTGGGTCATATTGTATCTCACGAGGGTGTTAAAGTAGACCCTAACAAAAGTAAAGCCATTAAGGAATGGAAAGTCCCCACAACCATAAAGTAGTTGCGAGGATTTCTCGGGTTAACGGGGTATTATCGCAAGTTTGTTAAGAATGATGGGAGAATAGCAGCACCTCTAACAACATTATTGAAGAAAGATGCATTTTCATGGACTCCTGAAGCAACTAAGGCCTTTGAACATCTTAAAGAGGCAATGTGCCTAGCACCGGTCTTAGCTACGCCGGACTTCACAAAAACCTTTATTGTGGAATGTGATGCCTCAGGAAATGGAATTGGTGCAGTTTTAATGCAGGAAGGAAGACCCATTGCTTTTGAAAGTCGTCCAATCAAAGGAAAGTATTTACAGAAACCTATTTATGAAAAGGAAATGTTAGCAATACTGCATGCACTAAAGAAATGGCGAACTTACCTAATGGGAAGACACTTCAAGGTAAAAAATGATCATGATAGTCTTAAACACTTTTTAGAACAAAGACTATCTTCAGAAGAGCAGCAAAAATGGGTCACAAAGATGTTGGGTTATGACTTTGAAATAATCTACAAAAAAGGAAAGCTTAATGTTGTTGCAGATACACTCTCAAGAAAGAATGAAGAGGTGGAAGCATTGCTTTGTGCCATTTCTATTATCCAACCAGATTGGATAACTGAAGCAAGAGATGAATGGAAGAAGGACGAATAAGTGTGGACACTCATTCAAAAGTTGCAGCAAGATCCTAGTACATCTGATACATTTAGTTGGAAAAATGATTCCTTATGGTACAAAGATTGCTTATATCTTTGTAATAATTCCCAACTAAAACAAAAGATTCTTTTAGAATTGCACACTTCTCCTTTAAGAGGACACTCAGGATTTTTAAAAACTTACCACAGGGTGAAGAAAGATTTTTTTTGGGATGGCCTTAAATCTGATATTCGAAAGTTTGTGGCGGAATGTTTGGTTTGCCAGCAGAATAAAGTGGAAACAATTAAGACCCCAGGACTTCTACAACCTTTATCCATTCCAAGTCAACGTTGGGAGGAGATTTCAATGGATTTTATCACGGGTTTACCTAAGTCCGAAGGAAAGAGTGTCATCATGGTGGTAGTTGATAGACTTACCAAGTATGCACACTTTTGTGCATTATCTCATCCATTTAAAGCAAGTACGATTGCTACTACATTTATGGACAGAATTCAAAAGCTACATGGAAGCCCAAGGGTTATTGTGAGCGACAGAGATCCCATTTTTACTGGAAATTTTTGGACGGAGTTATTTTCTTGTTTGGGTACTCAATTAGCTCATAGCTCATCTTATCATCCTCAATCTGATGGTCAAACTGAGATAGTAAATAAATGTTTGGAAGGATATCTTCATTGTTTTGTATCTGATAAACAAACACAATGGGTCAAGTGGTTACCTCTCATTGAATGGTGGTATAACACTTCCTTCCATACTGCAGCAAAAATGACCCCATTTATGGCACTTTATGGATATCATCCACCATCCATCACATCATCTTTAAGATAAAATTCGAAGGTTCAAGCAGTGGAAGATCACATCGAGCATCAGCAAGAAGTTCTCCAACTCTTAAAGGATAACCTGAATTTGGCACAAAATCGAATGAAACAACAGGCAGATCAACATCGTAGCGAGAGAACTTTTGATGTAGGAGATTGGGTATTTTTACGGCTACAACCATATAAACAAATGTCCCTCAAGCAAGCTAAGAAGGATAATAAATTATCGCCAAAGTACTATGGTCCTTACAAGGTGTTGCAAAAGATTGGTACTATGGCATACAAATTGGAGCTTCCTGCTTCTCCGTGAGTGCATCCAGTTTTTCATGTTTCATGCTTAAAGAAGGTTATAGGTGAAAATATTCTTGTTCAAACAATATTGCCAGAACTTGATGAGGAAGGAAAAATCATATTGGAACACGAAGCGGTCACAAAACGAGAACTCGACGATACGGAATCGATCAATATCCAAGGTATCTCATAAAGTGGAAGAACTTGCACGAATATTCTACATGGGAGGATAGGAATTTATCTGAGCCTTGGCCAGGAGCTACTCCAAGTGTTGAGGACAACACTTTTTGAAGGAGAGAGGGGCATGTTAGGTCCATATATTACTAGTATAGTCCCTTATTGTTGTTAGTATAAACCCTTATTGTTATTATTGTACCCTTGTAACCCCATATTGTTATTATTGTGCCCCTTAAGTATTGTTAGGTCGGATAGGATTACATTTTGGCCCCACTAGGATTACATTGTGGCCCCAAGGACTCCTATATATAGAAAGGAGGTTTTGTAATTTGAATCATCCAAGAATTGTTCATTCATGTAATGTATTGGAGGTTGCCCCCTCGAAGTGGCTTATTTCTAAGGCATCGATATCTCTTTTCTTCTATTTTTGGAGTTGGTTTCACAACAAACACCCTCCATAACTGGTCAAAAATACAAAAGAGAAGCTACAGTAGTTTTGTAGCGCTTTGCTGCCCTTCAAGCTTGGAGGAGCTATGAAACTGCTGAAAATGCAAATTTTTGTAAAATTTTGAAAAATGAAGCTTGTAATTTGCCTAAAACTTGTATATAACATGTCCTCAGCCTTAAATTACCATAAACCAACTCACCTTATGCTCCTTGAGGTGTTAATCTCACCATTCATATTTAAGACATCCTTGCAGATTTTTCCTCTTTTTTCCTGAAACATAGGTCCTGGAACTCAGCCTATATCTCCTAATCCATGATGTATTTTGAAACACTTAAGGAGGTTTTTGTAGGCCATTATGTATTTAATAAAAACCTCTCTTATTTTTTTGAAATACATCTCCAGCTGTACAAAAACTGCATTGGTAAAACATGTGTGAAACAGGAAAACTCTGTTTTCTGAAAATATTGCTTCAAATAAATCCTTATATCTCCAAACTGATAATATCTGTGAGAAAATTGAGAGAGGTTATTGTTATTTGGTAGGTCTGTGAAAATAAAATCTCTCATTTTCTTAAAATACCTTTATTTTTTCCCAGAAACTGCCTTTGAAGTTGAGTGCTCAAATAGTCATGTACAAGACAATTTCGTAACAGCAGTTTCGTAGCGCATTTTAATTGATCAATTTCTGCCACCTCCTAATGAATTTGTAGAAATGGAGAGAGGTTTTTGTATTTAGGTCTATTATGTAGAAAAAAATCTTTCAAATTTCCAAAATTCGTTTTCAGTTGCTCAAAAACCTTAAAAATATTTCGCTACAAAAACAAGACAGTTTCGTAGCATTTTGTTGTTCTTCAAGCCCAGAGGCACTACGAAATTGCTAAAAAGTGCCAAAAATGCAGATTTTTGTGTGATTTTGAAAAATGAACCCTGCAAGTGCCAAAATATTGTCCCTGACATATAATTAGTCTTAAACAACCATGAATCAACTTACCTTATGCTCCTTGAGGCATTTTTTCCTCATTTATGATGGGTTGACCTATTTTCTCTTCAAGCATTGTCATTTTTAGACCTTCGTTCTGCAATTCCTCATGGATTAATTCAAGCTGCTCCATGTTAAACTTGAAACCTTTTAACCAGTTCTCCTGACCTCTTGGAATTTCTGTAGCAGCATCAATAACCTCTGGCGTGATGGAAAAATTTAGCATTCCTACTTTAGTGGTTGTTCCACTGAAATTCAAAGCAAACTCCTTGGACATCTATGTATGACAGCCTTGTAATTTCTCACAAAATTGTAGGAAACCTGCCCTTCTAAAGGCTTCCACTATTGTTGGGTCTTCATTTATCACTTTCATGTCTACAGGTTCATATCTCAGACATTGTCCACCCTTGTGTGTTTTTATTTTCTCTGCCATAGTTTCTCTAAGAATTTCTCAGCCTCGCTTGATATGAATTTGATAAAAATTTGAAGCAACCAGCGACAAGTTTGGCTTGATACAATAATTCTCCAGAGCTCAAATATTGCATATGGAGGAATAAGAAATGAGAATTACTAATTAGGAACAGATTTGAAGTTTAAATGTCTTCTCATGACTCAATGATGACTTATTCATTACCTAAATTGACCATGATGACTGCAAACGTGGGTATGTACTTTGATTTCATCACTCCATGACTAAAAAAAACATCTAACCTTACTTTGATTTCATCACTCCATGACTAAAAAAAACATCTAACCTACCCTTTCCCAACATTTTCTGACACCTAATAGCTCAACTGACAAGACAGACAGAAAACAACACTTTCGTAGTGCCTGTAGTGTTAATTTGATTGTTTGCGCTACAAAACTATCAGCGGTTTCGCAGCGCAAAGTGAATTTTTACAGTGTAATGTGCTACAAAACTATGGTTTCTTGGCTAATTAGGAAGTTTTGGTACAAAAACTTTGGGAAATGAAATGAGTCAGAAAATGATGAATGATTTGACATGGAGTTTAAAAATGAGTTTGTTTAGACCTTAGGGTAAACTCAAACTATAAAAATTTAATATTTCCCTTGATCAAACTTAAAAATGGCTCCTAAAACCCTATTTTGACCCATGAACCTATGTAACCTTGTCAAAATAATGTTTTGAATTTTTTGAGTTATAACAAATTGGAAGTTCTTATTGATCTTGAGGCAGCGCAACGCAGAAACATCACACAACTAACTCTACTAGTTCTCCATCTCCCCATCCAAATCTGAGAAACACGAACTATCCTTCTCCCAATTCAACATTCCATCAGCTGTAGGGTTGATCTAATCCTCGTCCCATGTAGTCAGCTTGTAAATATGGTCTACATCATCTCCTTCGTGCACTCGCTCTGTATATCTTTCTCCTTCTTCTGGGTCCAATGGTACTATTACCCGCGTACCATCATTCTCAAAGATCATGCTTCTATGCTTTAGGTTGATGATGCCTCCCCTATCGATGGCCCAATCCAATCCCAACAGTGCAAGTTAGGGGTCTGCATCATCCACAATTTGTATCACTTCAAAATCGATGCGTACCTTTACTCCAACAATGTCTACCAAAACTTGTGGGATTCTCCCAAGCAGAATGATCTTCTACTTATTAGCCATGCATAACTGAATGGTGGACCATTCCATCTTTGGTTCTCCCATTTTCTGCTAGGACTCCTTAGGTATGACATTTTCATCTGATCCTAAGTCTGAGATGACTTGATCCATTTCATACTCCCCAATTTATATAGTCATGCGCATCTCCCGACCAGTTCTCTTCTTGTTCTTATAAATCTTGTTCACAACCTCAGTCTCAGTATGAGGTACTTATTTTTCTGCGCAGCTATCTATTAGGACCTGAATATTATCTACTTCCCTCTAATTGCGCAATAACTTAATACAGGCTGTTAGGAACGGTTTGAATTCATCATCAATCTTTGGTTCCATGATAGAATTTGATGTGGACACTCCTGCAGCAGCAAAATCCTTCCTAGCTTCAATGAAAGTCTCCTTTTCCTTCTGTAGGTTGAGTCCTTCTTTCTTGTCAGAAGCCTTTTTTATCAATGTCTTTGCATCAGACCTCTTTTCCTCATCTCCTCTGGTGGCACCACCACTGCGTGTAATTATGTTTACTCTTGGACCATCATCACGCAATTCAGCTTTAACCATTTGTATGTTTTGTGTAGGCGTCTGTTGTTTCATTTCCTGCATTCTAGAAATTAATGCAGGACAATCTTCAATTACATGATCAAATTGCCTACAGTACCTACAATATTGTTGTGTTGGTTTTGAGCAGTCACGCGCATAGTGTCCAGCATCTCCACAGTTATAGCAGATTAATTTCCCTCTTCTTCGACCTGCGCCTCCACCTCTTCCCCCTCCCCTTCCTCTTGTTGGGGATCCTCCACATCTAGAGGGAGATGCTCGCAAAGAAGGGTCGACCTGCACTCTATAGAGGTTAGCACTATATATCATTAGGTCGAACGTCTGGCAGTGGTAATCATCATGACCAACTGAAGAGAAAAATTTGCACCACTGTTGCTTCAGCTCTGGCACATAGCTTCCTAATTGAGGACAATGATATGTATAATGTCATGCGACAACCCCACAATCAACGCAGCATAGTGTGGGGGTACCACTTAGCCCAGCAGCATCCCTGGGGTGCAGTGGATTCGATCCCCCTACTTGCATGAAATCTAAGAATAGAGTGCACTGATCTTTAGTGTGGCCTGAACCCTTACAGCATATGCACCAGACATCTACGCCAACTTCTTTACCCTGATCTCTGCGTAGGTTCTGAATATCTAGGTTCATAGCTTTCAGTTGAATTTGCATTTGCAGTGTTCCGAATTGATCATCTACTCTGGGCGCAACTTCCAATTTCATAGCAACTCCCAGAGCTTCGGCCTAAGAATCAATCTTCTATTGACCCATAGGCCTGCGCAGATGTGGAAAGAGCATGGCAATGAACCATGCCTTATGTTGCTTATCATCGTAAACAAATCCTCCTTCGTTGATGGTGCGCTTCAGTCATTGATCAGCTTCACAAACTGATTCCGTCAGCCCCTATTTGATATCTTTTAATTCTATCACGCACTATGAATAGGACTCCAGCTTCCTGAATTGCTATTTCAAAGCATCCTTAATATGCACAATAGTGGGATCAACATTCTGAGCTAGATATCCCATGAACCAATATAATGCGCGACCTTCAAATTCCATATCCATCTATGCTCTCTTGATAGAATCAATATTAACATTTTGTGCAGTCCACACTGCATCAGCCACAAACCAAAACCTATCATTGTCCTCATCTCCCACACCCTTAAAGGTTGGTAGCTTCATATGCATAGCCATATCTTCTGCAGGTGGTGGTGGTGATGGGGTAGGATATGTCTTACCCCTGCGCGAGTTCGACTGTGGCATGGCAGGAGGGCTACCTCTGATGTCAGGTGAATTTCTTAGAGAATTGTATATAGATCTGTCCCCTCTCTGATTGACTCGATAATATTTTTCGTCGCGGTGCGTAGTCCTTTCTATCTTATTAGGGGCCATTCACTCAATGTGGCTGCACAAAACACTCTTTTAACACAATATCATCTTAATTAGCAGAGGCAGAGTGTGTGTTGAGTTGTCGTTTTGTCCAAATTTTTAAGATTTTTATCAGATAATTTTGTGCTCATACCTAGTATTTTAATCCTTTTTATCTTATTAAGTTGATGATTAAAGGCATTTATAAACATTAATTATTAAATTATAAAATATTTTTATTAATTAATTTGAAGGGTGTTTTGTGTAAATTTCGTTAATAAATACCTTCTTGGTGGCAGGTGTATAAGTCCAATGCAGGAATTCGGATTCATGCATAGAATCAGAAACATACTTGAATACAGACTCATCTTAATCACAGAAACAACTACATGGAGATCATCTATGGGACCTTCAACAATTAATAAGAGCACCAGACCATCGCCACAACCCTTTTCTCTAGATGAAGCAATCTTGAAAGTGCTCTGCAACACATGTATGTATAACTCTTTTTATTTGATAAAGAACTCTTTGAGGGCAACAGCTCAGATTTAAGGACAAAGATTGAAGACTACGAGTCCCAAGATGAAATTGCATAGAAACAACAACCACGCAAAGTTATTTGTATGCCTCATTGATGAGGTGCTGCATATAAAATGATCTTCATATTCCATTTTCATATGCATAGTGGGCAATTAGGTGCAAGGCAGTAATTGGAATGGCACAGGGGTCACATTATCTACACAAATGCTGCCATCTATGCATCATCCATGGAGAAATAAAGTCTTGACTAGGCACGGATTTTAGAACCATAGGTTTCAGATTTTGCATTGTCAATATGGCTCCCAAAAATAGTGAAGCACAGAGCACATCCGTGGCTCTGAGCTTGGAACAACAACAATCTGGAATGGTTGGATACCACTACAATGATCCAGGAAAATGGTGCAAAGCCGTCAATCAATGAATTGCAGGTGAAGGGTGTGATGGTGAACGATGTGAATATGACTTTCTAACATCAAAAATGGAGATCTATGTTGTAGTTTTATTTCCAGAAATTCCATTCGGCAAGCCTTACAAAAAACATGCCTATAAACAACATCAAATGCAAAGAATGAGGGCACCTGTCTATATGTTGCGTGAAAGGAAGCAATCCAATATTTTTCCAGCATTGGAAGGGTCAGCATTTGAAAGGGAATTGTGATAATTGTGGCGAACAAAAGGAAGCTTGCCAGCTGTGTGATGCCCCAGCCAACTGTACAATGCCCCAGCCAATTGTGCGATGCCCCAACCAACTGTGAGATGCCTTTGCCATTAGTGCGTGAGGAAAAAATCATTTCCAGAAGGCGAGATTTAAGTGAATCTTCCTATTCCTATTTTAATTGATCTGTATTAACCAAATATTCCAAATTTATATTCTATGTAACAAATAATTTATTTATTTAGATCAGTGTTGCTACTATAAAATGGAGAAGATGCACACTCGTAGGGAGGTGTGTAAGAGAGATAGAGCGGCTGCTGTGTAAAATACTAGAATCGTTGTGCGTGTGACTTGTGTAAATCGACTTCCAAATGTTGTCTTAAATATAAATGATCGCCTTCGAATCGTGAGCAGAAGCGTTTGTGCCATGGTTAACTGCGAATTCCATCTTTGATGTTTTAAATCTTGCCTCCATTTTAGTAAGTCAACTTACTCCAGGCGTGGGAGGTCCCACCACCTCTGGAGCTAATATTGATCAATAGCATAGGATAATTAGATGTGCGTTATTTTATAGCATAACTTTCTTGTTTCTGTGTGAATTTGTGGTACGTATGGTTCAATTTCAAAGCGTTTTAGTCATCGTTTTATTGTGCAAATCAATGTACTAAAGAATTATTGTAAACTCAGATTCTTTACATAATATGTGCTTGAGTTTTTATATAGAGTTATACTCTATTCATTTTTTTAAAGTCGAATGTTATGGGAGCATTCACGATATAGGGACATAAACGATTTCTGTGTGCACGGGTATATACACTATGATGTATGGCGTGGAATTGAATATAAATATTGTGTGTGCACTTGAGTGAACGATTTATGGTTTAATTGCAAATGAATTCATGCTTGGTAGTAATAGGTGTTGTGTTCTTCATTTTTGAAATCTGATTTGTGTGATTTATTCCAAGCTTGATGATTATTCAATTTAAGCATTATTTTTTAGTTTGAGCAACATGATTTAATTCAAAGCATTACATTTGGAGTAGCGACTTGAGTCATTAAATTATCATAGGATAATTTAGATTTATTTTCGCACGATGGAACAAGTTTGATTTCCATTTCCAATACTATAGGGATTGATTTCAAGTATCTTCAGTGTGATTTAATTTGAGTCATTAAAATCTAGTTTTTATTCCTGAACAAATAGAGTAAATTTGATTTCCATTGATGTATCATAGAGATTGATCTCATAACAGTGTGATAGCAATTCAATTTCGTTCATAATCTTAGAAAATTTCGTTAAAGATTTCGTTCTCCTTTAAAGCATTGATAGATCGATTTACATTGTTTCCAAAACTAGTCGTGTAGTAGCTTAAAGTAGTTTAAGTGTGGTTTTTAATACATTTTATTTCTGAGTAAGAATAGATCATTTAGATTTAATAGGTATGATAGTTTAAGGATTAATTTTGGTTTTCATTCCAAGCTGCAACATTACATTTTGATTTCTTAGATATTAGATTTTGATGATCACTTATCTATGCCTTTTGAATAATTAGAGCTTGAACTTCCTACTTTGAAAATGTTTTATTTCAAGAATTATACTTAAATTGGTTTTCATCATTCGTTTGTAGGTTTGTCTTTCGATTGTAGAAATTTAGAATAATTTGTGTTGAGTTAAATTGATTACTTATGTTAGAGTGAAGAATTATTTTATGAGAGCGATATGAGTGCTAGTTCACTTAAATGATAGAGGAGTGTTTTTATTCCGTACTTAACAACCATTATTAAGGAAATTTATATACTTTGGCCATTAAGCTGAACCAACACACAGTACAACTCGTGTTTACGACTCCCGGTTTGACAATTAAATAATAAGAGCTTTAATTCGCCAATTAAAACTCTCAACATTTTGGTGTCGTTGCTGGGGAGTTGTATTTTTGTTCAGGTAAAATTATTATTAGAGAGTTTCAAGGGTATTTCAAGACGTTAGATGGTGGAGAGTGTACGGTAACACATGAGTGAAGATCCATGCATCCACTTTTGTGGGGTTGCTCCAAAGTCTGACCGTTGTTGCATATAATTGAACTTTATTTTCCTTTTCTTTATGCGTAGAAGTAGTATGCCTTAGAATAATCCAAAATATTTTATGAGACATTTAATTTCTGAATTGTTTTCTTTCAATAGATTAAATATTGCTTTGATTCAGCATTTTCCCCAACACGTCGTTCCCTTCCTTTTATGCAAATTTATTTTTTATGCAATTCTGGTGAGCTTTATTTCGATCAATAGCTTTTAAATTCATTTGTCTTTAGAATCCAATCTTCAAAGTTATATCATTTTTGGGGTGCTCTAAGAACCCTTGTGTACTAATCCATGTGATGACAGAAATACCAGTTGGCTTGTTGAGAACAAGAAAATGGTATTTTGAGGAATCATTCAATGAGGAGTTTTTATGTTGCTACAGAGACAGACAACTCATCCAATGAGGAATTAACAAAATCAGAATTTAACACCTTGCTTGAACGTAAATTCAATATTATTAAATATTTGATTTTGAAATCGGATGATTTGTAGGAACAAGAGAAGGATGAAGAACCACTGCTTATCGTATGTGCCAACTGTAGAAAGAAGCACTTCCTTGGAAAGTGCTTACTTAGCGGTCTGAAAGTTTGCAAAATTTGTGAGGATGGTCATGCAACCAAACATTTCCCATCACTGCCACAATTAGAAAGGTACTCAGGGAATCAAGTAAGGAATCGAATCAACCGCCAGGTATAACTCAAAACCCAACACCATTTGATACTTTTAATAATGCTTATTTTCCTGATTAGGTTCCTCAACATGTTTATAATCTTGCAGCTTCATGGCAAAATTTTAATCCTCCTTCAATTTAATATCCTATTTCAAGGCCACAATGGTCCTCTCCTTGGCCCTCATCCTCGAGCCAGATATCTCCATGGCCTTAAGAATAATTTGGATCCTTCTCTCTAGGGAAATATCCCATGAAAATTCAATCATATGAGCACCAAAAACAACCACAAATTCTTTCCAATGCACCATTGAGTTATCCTCCTCCATGGTCCCAGCCGCATGTGCAACCTTACCCTAGACTTAATCCATACCCTAACCCTAATTCATACCCTAATCCATACCCTAGACCTAACCCTATTCCAAAGCCTAATCCCAATCCAAATCCTAACCTTAGTCCAAGCATTAACCAAAACTCTAGTCCAAACCACATCCTAAACACTAATCTAAACCATCAGGTTGCACAACAGTTTGAACCACCTATTCTTTCCGTTGATTCCCCTATTGAGAAAAATGTTACACCTTACATGTTGGGAAAGGGAATGAAATTGGAAACATCCCCCATTACTGCAGAACATTCAGCCCGAGAAGATGTAATTCAAAGACCACCAGAGGAGCAATATTTCATTGGAAATTGTTCTAAAAATGTTTTCGAAACTCAAAACCCTAGAATCTCTCTCAACCATTCTCGTCAATTTGAAAATCAAATATTTGAGCCTGAACTTGAGGGATTTATATTTTTTCTTTCACCATATTCTTTGTGTCTCTAGGAGAGTTACTATCAAACTGTGGAATATTTGCATCAGTTGGAGAATCATAAATATGCGGATTCCATTGAATCCTGGTTTCGAGCAGTCATCAAGCCATGTTATTTCCTCATCATTCAGAAACTCTTGGTACCATATCAATTGAAGCAATAGGTTTCTCATTCTTTGGTATGTTTTGAATTCTATTCTTTAAAACTAAGTGTGAGTATAATCAACATTTTGTTACGCACATGGCTTCATTACAAGTACTCCTATACTTAAAAGGGAGTCTTTCACCTCTTACGGTAAAGTAGTGTAGGAGAATAAATGAATAAAGTTTTTATAATGCTATTAGGATTTTGATTTGCCAACTATAACGTCCGAAACTTCTTTTGATCCACATTGGTTGTCAACGCACACATCTATGAAAAATCTTGTTGAGTATGATTCACTTTAATACTTCATGATTTCACAAAAGTAACCATGATTAATCATTCTAATAAGTTGCCATCTGGAATATATTTTCAGTTTCCCTTAGAGGTACTATTGGAAAACCCCCTATGGTGGACGACTCTTGTAAATATCATAATAATTTTTTCAGGAGAACGCTAACATTATTTATTCAAAGAATCTTTCAGTCATTTTCTAGGATATTATCTAAAATAAGTCTTTAGGGTAGAGGAACTATCCAGTAATGATTAGTCATTAAAAACTTTAACGCAATATTTTACTCTTAAGGAGTACATCTATCTCCCCACTTAGGGGAGGATAAGAGGTCTCGTGATGAGCCGACCTACCAAGATCATGAGACCTAGTATGCATGACATTACTGCTCCTAGTCACCAAGCCAGAGTAATGGCTTTCAGCCTAAAAGCTAGAAGACAGGAGGTCTCATCACGAGCCAGCCTGTTCATTCATGTTACTTCTTGTGAGTGCCACTGCCATCAGCTGGTTACCAAGCCAGGACAGTGGCCTTCACCTAAAATACAAATAAGCTAACTCTGAATCTATATCTAGTAAGTGGAACACGGGCACTTCGCTGGGTCAAAAGACATCCCTGCCGAGGTTGTGGACACCTACGGGCAGCAGGGCCATGTCTATGGTATTAAAGTTAATTGCACACTATGATTTTCTTGGTTATCTTTCTCTTTCCCTAAAAATCATCATTTTTCTTGGACAATGGTTTTAAGGTGATTTGAGCAGGATGATTTGAGTTCTATATTCCAAAAATCATGAAACTTTAATGAACTGGTACCCTTAGTGGAGGTAATTCTTTGTACTGATTAAGAAGAAATTCAATTTTCATGTAGATGACAACGAAATTTAGAGTGTTCAATAAAGAGATTGTTGATTGGTCCAGGGAAGTGTCATAATGCTATTTTTCCTTTTCTCGTACCATAACTTTAAATTCTATGGTATTTTAAGTGATGAAATACTCAATGATGACTACTCACAAGGTGTTGGTTGCCAACAATGTGTATTGATTGTAGTTGCCTCTAAATATGTGATGCATAACCTTGGTACAAGATTATTATAGTAGGTGCATGAATATTGTCTTAGTATTTTTTAAATTGCACCTCTTCAGTGAAATTTTATTCTTATCATAAGACTTTGGGTAGAAACAAAATAGGGAATTCATTTGGGACAAGGTAATTGGTATGTACAACACTCTTTTCTCCACAATGTCTACTTTTGCTACCTGATCTTGTTTTCTCATTTCACATGGTTTTAGCTGGTAATGTAATAGTAATGTTGCGGGCTAATGAATGCATTACAATATCAGGCATCTTCATCCTTACTTGCTAAAATCTTTGTTGACACTTTCCCTGCCTTATTTCATAATCTTATAGTTTTCGCTTGCACGAGGACGTGCAAGAAGTTCAACGTGGGGGGATGTTGAGCTGCTGTTTTGTCCAAATTTTTATGATTTTTATCAGATAATTTTGTGCTCATACCTAGTATTTTAATTCTTTTTATCCTATTAAGTTGATGATTAGAGGCATTTAGAAACATTAATTATTAAATTATAAATTCTTGTTATTAATTAATTTGAAGGGTGTTTTGTGTAAATTTCATTAATAAATGCCTTCTTGGTGGCAGGTCTATAAGTCTTGTTGTCGACAATTATTGTCTCTCCTAGAGACAGTCTAGAGTTGCCATAGACCAGTGCCTAAGACATCTTAGCATAGCAGGGGGCAATATAATAAAGTTGGGTGTCAATCCAAAGGCTCCCCTGCTATCTCTTGTAGAACAAGGAAATTGATTTGAAATGGGACCAGAAATCACAGAAACTGTCACAGGGAAAGTAATGTTGCAGAGGCACAATGCTAAGCTCCAATATTAAAGCATCGGACACTTAAGTGACAATTTACTGTAAAGAGGGCCGATTCAAATAATATATCAC
Source organism: Pinus albicaulis (assembly GCA_034641835.2). NCBI lineage: Eukaryota > Viridiplantae > Streptophyta > Pinopsida > Pinales > Pinaceae > Pinus > Pinus albicaulis. Next base: position 916,612,477 of record CM076582.1, read on the forward strand.
GGAAATCAAATATCAGAAAGTGTATGTGATGAAAGAAAAGTTCAGAAGATACTAGCTAACATTGGGCTGATACCCAGATACACAACAGAATCATATATGGGCTTATCAATCTAAGAATCCATACATGACAATGGCATTTTAAAAGCACCCTCCCAAAGCAACTAATATAGCAGAAACATGGATGAAATGAATATGAAACAGTATATCATGCCTCAGCCATATTTAAAGTGCTTGACTGGTTCAAGTACGGGCATCAACTAGGATGAATCCTTACTTAAAACCAGTGAGCCACTCGCATTCCAGTAACATGATACAAGAAGATGTATGAAATGAAATATTGTATTAAACACATAAGAGAAGTTTACATACTGTGAGATATCAAAGATCAGAATCCTCTAAACAGACAGAACTCCTCCTCACTGAGACCCTACGGGCTCTGAGCCTTCATACAAAAGCTTTACAAAATGTATACAAAAATTCCTTTCACAACACAATTTTCTGATAAAAGTCTGGAACCCTTACAATGTCTTTCTTCCCCCTTTTTATAGAGGAAGGAGAAGAGAAACCAATAAAAGGAGTAGGTGAAACATTTAATTTGCTTAATTTGAACAAAATGGTGGAAACGTTCGCGCCCCTGTCGCTTAATTAATATGCTAAGCTATAGGTACTCTGAGGCCGGCTCCATGGAGTAAATGCTGTAGGTGCAAATTTCTCTAGGGATAAGACATGAAGAATAAAATAAGTAACATTATGTACCTTCCCGAAGAAAATTTGGCTGAAATGAACTTTTGAGGGCATTGTTTTCTGTGAAAATATCTTTCTAGTGATCTGCAGGGTCTTCGATCTGGTACTTTGCCTCCAAAAGGGTATGTAAAAGCCCCAAAGTCGTTAAATACATTTCTTGAATCCCCTGCTCTTTACTGATATTTTCTATCTGCGCCATTAATTTTTCATCTGCTCAACCTGTGCATTTGAATGACCTTGGAGGGTTTAATAGATTTAAATCTTTGCTTTCTTTAATAGTGGTCATATCACAGCAGCTCCCGGGTCTTTTTTCATAAATTTTGGTCCTGAAACATGGTCCTGCTGTGCATTCTCGGCTTCTGCAATGGAGGCGGTGAATCATAATAATCTTCTTCCGCGGCAAACCTGCAAAACCCACAAATATGTTAAGAAAATCGGACACAAGGGTGGTGGACGCGGGTGTGACCACATACTGATGATGTGGACTGGGAAAAAGGACGAGAAGATGCAGGGTGGTGGAAACACAGATAAATGGCGAAGGAGTGATGGGTGGCAATGGAATATACAGTGAAACAGTAATGAACGAACGAGGCGGAGGTACGTAACGTAAACCATGTCATATGACATGAAAATAGAGAATACGAATGGTGGAGGCGGATGCAAATGACACGTGGGCGCACGAGAGACTAAGTGGAAGGGACGACGTGGAGACAGACCTGGTCAATCAACGGGATGTGTGAACAATTTTGGGCCATACGATCAGAAACGGGATCAACGGTTAGGAATGCATTGTACAGCGACGGAATGGTGGACCCGAGACACTGTAGACCCACTTTAACACTCGCGCAACTACTCCAAGCGACCGCCGTCGGATGGAGGCTCATAGATCTGACGACTCACGTCGATTTCGCTGCGCGTTCAGGATCGAAAGTTAACGCGTGAAATGGGGTGGTATTGTAACAGTGGCCTGGGACGCGTGTCGCATTATGTATGGATTCGCTGCATTTTGCGGAAAACCGCCAGCCCTTCAAAAGTGGTGCGGGGAATACGGCTGGTTTTAAGGGAAGGCGCAGCGGGGACCACCGAACAGGGACAGGCAGCGGACCGTCGATCTGTGGCATGATCGGACGGTGCACAATGCACCCGATGGGCGTGTATGGTAAGCGCTTTTTGGTCTAGCACGAGGTCTAGCGCCTTGGTCACGCGGGGAATAAAGTGCAGGGGGTGGGGCTGAGACCGAAAGGAGCTGGGCCCCAAAATATTTTCAAATATGGACTTTGGGCATTAAAAATGTGATTTTAAAGCTAAGAGAGGGCAACGATATACAGATAATGAACTTTGCAAGACAGAGCGAGAGAATTTGATGATTTAAACCAGATGCCTCATGGGAATTTTCATAAGGGGAATATCGTGGTCAACATTGGCTCCATCTGGGGACGGCACGTTCATCCCTGGACGTGTCGAGAACCTGTAGACCCTGTTTAAACAAAAACTGTAGCAAAACTAATATACAGTATGGTACATCAGGCGCTTGCTGCCTAAATCGGAACTGGAAATAGTGCTTTAGAAATTGGTCATTTACAGGGGCATCAAGTAGGTCGCCCTGTAAATTCTCCAATATAAACGTGTTATTGCCTCCCTGTTCCACAATTTTAAATGGGCCAAACCACAATGGATCGAATTTGCCATGATTTCCCTTTTCAGCCCTCCGGGCATCCCATCTGAGAACCAGATCACCAACCTGCAATTTCCTGTCTTTTGCATGCTGATCAAATATGATTTTCATTCTTTCCTGATATTCAGCTAATCTCTGATTCACTTGGCCCCGTGTTTCCTCTAACTCTACCAACTGATTAATTCTCCTGAACATATCATCTGGTTCTTCCTGACTTTCCTGCATGAAACATGCCACTGGCAAAGCCAGCTGCACAGGAAACACTGCTGCTCGTCCATATACTAATTCGAATGGGGACTTCCTGGTTGCTCTCTTACTAGTAATTCTATTTGCCCATAGAGAAAATTTCAATTGGGAATCCCAATTCTTCTGATTCTCATTTATAGTCTTCTTCAAAGCCCTCACTAGGGTTTTGTTGGAAGATTCTGCCAAGCCATTTCCCTGTGGATAGTAAGCTGTGGAGTGCTTCAATATGATGTTATACTGCTGGAAAAAATTTACAAATTTTGCAGATTTGAAGGCATGTGCGTTATCAGTCACTATTCTAGTAGGACAACCAAACCTGGAAATTATGTTTTCCTCCATGAATTTTATGATGACAGTGTCAGTAGCATTCCTTGCAGGTATGGCTTCCACCCATTTTGTGAAGTAATCTGTGGCTGTTAATATCCATTTATGTTGTCCACTTGATGGGGGATGTATTTCTCTGATAAAATATATTCCCCATTGTTGAAATGGCTCATTCACATGAACTGGAATCAGGGTCAGAGCTGCCAACTTTTGTCTCTCGGCAAATTTCTGACACTTATCACATGCTCTGACCCATGTAAAAACATCTCTAAATAATTTTGGCCAATAGAAACCAGCTTTCAGTATTTTATGAGCTGTGGCCCTCCAACTGTAATGGCCTCCACAAATTCCCTCATGGAATTCTATCATTAAATTTTCTACTTCATCCTCTGTGAGGCATAGGAGTAGAATGCCCGAAGGATCTCTCCAATACAGCTGACCATTTGCAACTATATACTTTAGAGACTTCAACCTCAAAGCCCTGTATTTTGATTTATCACAACTGGGGGGACAGCTGAGTGTCAAAAGGTATTCAACTATTTCTTTGTACCATGGACTGGTGAGGTATTTTATATGAACTTTCTGAGTGGCTACCTCCAGTCCTTGTTGTTATTTTTCATTCTCAGACTCTTCATTTGAAAGCATAGACAGGTTTATGCCCAGAGCTTGATGGTTAGATTACGATAAGATCCTTGCTAGCCCCTGTCCTTTTATCAGCTTAGTAGGTCTGATATCCAAATCATATTCCTGTATCTTTGCAATCCATCTCCCTCTTTTCCCTTCACTGTCTCCCTGAATGAGAATGTCTTTGACAGCTGCTGTAGGGACATATGCAGTAATGTGAGACTGCAAAATATACATTCTAAAGGCTTTGAGGGACTTTACTAGGGCATATGCCTACTTTTCTAATATATTGTATTTCAATTCAGCATCATGAAGCACTTGGCTGAAAAAGGCAATAGGCTGTTCATATCCTTCTTCATTCTTCTGTAATAACACTCCAGCTACTGTATGAGGTGATGCAAAAGAAAAGATCATAAATGGTCTAGTATAATCAGGTCCAGCCAGCACAGGGGCTTCAGCAAATGCAGCTTTAATTCTAGCAAAGGCCTCTTGGGATTCTTGTGACCATTTCACCTCATTATTCTTTTTCAGCATATCAGTTATATGCCTAACTATCTCAGCATAGTTAGGAATAAACCTTCTCATAAAATTTATTCGTCCTAAAAACACTTGCACTTCTTTTTTATTCCTGGGGAAAGGGATGCTATTTATCACCTCTACTCTTTTAGGATCTATTCTCACCCCATCCTTAGTTACAATATGCCCTAAAAGCTTGCCTTCCTCTAATGCAAATAAAGACTTTTGTGGGTTAAGAGAAAGGCCATACCTTCTGCATTTTTCAAAGGTTCTTCGTAAATGCTGAATGTGTTCAGCATCATTTTTTGAAAACATTGTAATATCATCAAAGTACACCACCAGAAATTTATCCTGCTCCCCAACGAAAGCAATGTCCATCGCCCTCTGAAAGGTAGCTCCCGCGTTAATCAGCCCAAAAGGCATCCTGGCATACATGAATGTTCCCCACGGTGTGGTGAAAGCAGTCTTCTTTTGCTCTTCTGGAAACACAGCTACCTGATTATAACCAGAAAAACCATCCATCATTGACATTCTAGAGGCTCCCACTACTTTCTGCAAGATGTGGTCCATCTTAGGCAGTGGATAATTATCTTTTAAAGATGCTCTGTTTAAATTCCGGAAATCTACACACAGCCTTATTTCTCCATTCTTCTTTCTGACAGGGACCAAGTTTGCAACCCATTCTGAGTACCTTAATGGCACAATTATTTTGGCCTTTAGCAGCTTCTTGACTTCTTTTTTAACGGAGGGAAGCAGCAGAGGATTTATCTGTCTGAGCTTCTGCTTATAAGGTTTTGCATCTTCCCTCAAAGGAATTTTATGCTGCATTATGTTAACATCAAAAGTTTTCAGGTCCTGATAGGACCATGCAAATACATCCTTGTATGACTAAAATAATTTCAAGTATTTTTCCTTATATTCCTCTGGGACCTTCTTAGATAGCTTTACAATTTTAGGCTCAACATTGGTACCCAGATTTAGATCTTCCATTTGATTTTCTTCTACTACTTTATTATGTTGCAATGGAACATCATTTTTGTCAAATAATCTTTCTAGAGGCACCAGCCCTCTAGGTATCACATTTCCCTTCAATTGCAACACTTTACTTCCTGCCATTTTCTCCTCCCATTTATTTTCTAAAACGTTTTCAGCCTCCCCTTCTTCACAATCATCAATCTCCATATTGGAGAATTCTCCCACTGTCTCCAGGAATTTCTTCATCTGTTCATCATCTTCAAATACCTGCCAGTGCTTAATATTATCTGGGATTGATGGTCTGTAATGTACCTCAACTTCATATCTCAAGAGAGGGTTCTGAGGAGGACGAAATGTACTGGCAGCTACAGCAAGAGAATCTGCCATTCTATTCTGCTCCCGGGGCATGAACTGGATATTGAATGCTGAGAATAAATTCTCCCAGAACTTTTAAACTCTGTATACCCATGCTCCTGGCTGTTTGCAATCCTAACAGCAGTGCCTCATATTCATCTACATTATTAGTAGCTTCGTATTCCAATTTAAAAGACAATGGCACCCATTTGCCTATGGGGGAAATTAATAATACTCCAGCTCCATTACCTTCCCTTGAATTTGCTCCATCAAAATGTAAAGTCCATACTCTTGCTTCACGGTCTTCTAAAGGCTGCTCAGTTTTGATTTGGCAGAAGGAAGGTTCATGAGAAAAATTTTGATCTTCTTCAAACATAAAACATGAAAAATCTCCCTCCTTGCTATAGACTAGTGAGTTTTCTAAGCTATCAGCCTTAGTAACCATTTTGACAAATATGGTTTCTCTGTATAATCTCCTCTCCTAGCCACCAAAAACTGGAATGGTGGCATATGTTAAGTCTAGTTTGAGTGACCCACCAATTTTTGTTCCCCAGGACCTTGACAACAGCATGCCAAAGCGGGCTGGGATGTCAGCCACCACAATGTCCATCACTACACTTTTTGCTGGAATTTGGGCCAGATTGACCACTAAATCTTTAATCATCCCCAAGCATTTAACTCTTTTGGAATCAAATGAATATAGATCTTTATATGGACGTGTGATTTGTAGACCTAGTTGCTCCATGACTGACAAAGGCATAAGGTTATGGGAAGCTCCAGAATCTAACATGCAATTGTGTAATAGCAGGTCATGAATAACTAGGGACACATAGAAAGGAGGGGTAGAAGGGTCTATCTCCTCGACATGTGGGCCAAAAACTACCATGGGTCTTTCTTCTTGAAGATTAAGACTGTCTGAAATTATTGGTGCTTCAGGAGGGAGCAGTAAAGAAGTGACTTGAGATTGATATGCAGGTTGTCTTAACGGTTCAGTCAAAGGGACTGGGATTTTGACTTTCTCAAGTTCTTTTTGCAAATTAAAAGCAGGAAGGGGCTTTTCTATTACAATTTCTTTTGACTCTTTATTTTTAGCTGAAGGTTTAACTTCTTTTGATACAGACTCAGCATTAGGAGGAGTAGCTACTTTTGAAGAAGAAGGAGCTTGATCATTGGAATGCAAAGGAGCTTTTAAAGGACTCTTACCTTTGTCTGTGACTTTTTGCTTTGTTGACTCCTTTTGAGCAGGTGCTTCCTTTTGGGGAGGCTCTTCTTCTTGATCTTGAGTCCGAGTTCTCTTTCTGGAGGATCTGAGATCATATCTCCTGTTAAAATGTGCTTGCATGAAATCATTAAACTGTTTGCAGTAGTGATCAATTTATGCATCTTCTGTGTCTCTGATCTCTTCTTCTTCTTGCAATGGGCATTCTATTTCATTATTGTTTGAAAAGGCAATATTTGCATCTTGCAGTTCATAAGCAGCATTCTCAGTGGAGTCATCTATTGGGCCTTCCAGGTACAATGGGTGTGGTACCTGATCCTGTTGCTCCTTGGCTTCCCTTGGCAATATTTGCAGGGGTGGATTTCTATACTGAGGATTGTAACCTCTATTTGGAGCATTATAAAAATTATTAGGGGCTGTATTCTTGGCCTCCAGTTATAGCTTGACCATCTTTTTTATCATCTTGCTTATTTCCTCCATTCTATCTGCATCCTTATCCTGATTAGAAGTAGATACTTCTTCTTTGCCTCTTCTTCTGGTATCATGTTCAGCTTTTCCTTTTAATTTTCCAGTGGAAGCAAAGTTTGCTTCCAATTCAAGAGCATCTGACTAAGCATCATCTAGGGTGGCATGCTTTCTTTCCCTGAGAGAGAAACCGAAATCTGAGTCGAAAGCTGCTATGAAAACAACTTTGGCAGCATTCTGATGAGGCTTCATATCTGCAGGGAGGTTTATATATAACTTATTAAATCTCTTAATAAATTCTGACACCCCTTCGTTATGTTTCTTCTTAAGTGTATTGAACTCAGTAAGACACTGTCCATGGTCTTTCTTTTCTCCCCATTTTCTGAGAAAAGTATTCTCCATATCATCCCAAGTGGTTACTGAACGGTTTCCCAATGTCTTGAACCACTTTCTGGCTTCACCGTCCAGAGATTGCACAAACAGTCTTAAGACTACATCTAAATGTTCAACATTAAATTTTTCTGCGAAAGAGCAGAAAGTCTCAAGATGTTTCTGAGCATCAATTTCATTTTCTCCAGTGAATCTGGGCAATACCTTTAAATAATCCTGTGGCATATCATTCAGCACTTGAGGTAATGCCAGGGGAGCATAATTGTTCAACAAAAAGGCTGGGACATTTGCCATAGGAGGAGGTGGGGGTTGTGCAACAATCTGATGTACAAATGAAGGAAGTGGAGTATGAATAACAATAGGAATATATTGTACAGCAGCCTGAGGCATAGATGGGAACAATTCACGATTAACAGCAGAAACTTCAGTTACTTCTTTAACTTCTTCAGCCTCAGTGGTTGGACAAAATTTCTCTTTGGTTCTAGCACTTCCCCTAGGTGGGCTATCTGAGTAATATTCAGGATTTTCTTCAGTGGAGTCGAGATTTCCTACTGGAATTTCTTGAGAAGAAGAGGATAGATAATCTTCTGTGGAAAACTCAGGGATTTCAGCACGGGCTGATTTCTTTTCTTTCCAACCCCTTCTGTGTATAATCTTCTCTGGGTCAGACACAGAGGGTATCTTCGATTTGGACGTATCTGACCTCAAATGTGGCTTTCGAGGAGCCAGGACTACCAATAGATTTATCAAATGAATAACAGTGTGGAGTCGCCAAGGTGAGAGATATGCAACTCTTCAACTCTCTGTGCTCACCTGATTAGAGAGTGAATAAATATTGTCGAGGCCTAGGGAAACTGATATTCTTAAATTCGCTCCCCGGCAACAGCGCCAGAAAGATGTTGTCGACAATTATTGTCTCTCCTAGAGACAGTCTAGAGTTGCCATAGACCAGTGCCTAGGACATCTTAGCATAGCAGGGGGCAATATAATAAAGCTGGGTGTCAATCCAAAGGCTCCCCTGCTATCTCTTGTAGAACAAGGAAATTGATTTGAAATGGGAACAGAAATCACAGAAACTATCACAGGGAAAGTAATGTTGCAGAGGCACAATGCTAAGCTCCAATATTAAAGCATCAGACAGTTAAGAGACAATTTACTGTAAAGAGGGCCGATTCAAATAATATATCACAAAAATCAAATATCAGAAAGTGTATGTGATGAAAGAAAAGTTCAGAAGATACTAGCTAACATTGGGCTGATACCCAGATACACAACAGAATCATATATGGGCTTATCAATCTAAGAATCCATGCATGACAATGGTGTTTTAAAAGCACCCTCCCAAAGCAACTAATATAGAAGAAACATGGATGAAATGAATATGAAATAGTATATCATGCCTCAGCCATATTTAAAGTGCTTGACTGGTTCAAGTACGGGCATCAACTAGGATGAATCCTTACTTAAAACCAATGAGCCACTCGCATTCCAGTAACATGATACAAGAAGATGTATGAAATGAAATATTGTATTAAACACATAAGAGAAGTTTACATACTGTGAGATATCAAAGATCAGAATCCTCTAAACAGACAGAACTCCTCCTCACTGAGACCCTACGGGCTCTGAGCCTTCATACAAAATCTTTACAAAATGTATACAAAAATGCCTTTCACAACACAATTTTCTGATAAAAGTCTGGAACCCTTACAATGTCTTTCTTCCCCCTTTTTATAGAGGAAGGAGAAGAGAAACCAATAAAAGGAGTAGGTGAAACATTTAATTTTCTTAATTTGAACAAAATGGTGGAAACGTTCGCGCCCCTGTCGCTTAATTAATATGCTGAGCTATAGGTACTCTGAGGCCGGCTCCATGGAGTAAATGTTGTAGGTGCAAATTTCTCCAGGGATAAGACATGAAGAATAAAATAAGTAACATTCTGTACCTTCCCGAAGAAAATTTGGCTGAAATGAACTTTTGAGGGCATTGTTTTCTGTGAAAAGATCTTTCTAGTGATCTGCAGGGTCTTCGATCTGGTACTTTGCCTCCAAAAGGGTATGTAAAAGCCCCAAAGTCCTTAAATACATTTCTTGAATCCCCTGCTCTTTACTGATATTTTCTATCTGCGCCATTAATTTTTCATCTGCTCAACCTGTGCATTTGAAAGACCTTGGAGGGTTTAATAGATTTAAATCTTTGCTTTCTTTAATAGTGGTCATATCACAGCAGCTCCCGGGTCTTTTTTCATAAATTTTGGTCCTGAAACATGGTCCTGCTGTGCATTCTCGGCTTCTGCAATGGAGGCGGTGAATCGTAATAATCTTCTTCCGCGGCAAACCTGCAAAACCCACAAATATGTTAAGAAAATCGGACACAAGGGTGGTGGACGCGGGTGTGACCACAGACTGATGATGTGGACTGGGAAAAAGGACGAGAAGATGCAGGGTGGTGCAAACACAGATAAATGGCGAAGGAATGATGGGTGGCAATGGAATATACAGTGAAACGGTAATGAACGAACGAGGCAGAGGTACATAACGTAAACCATGTCATATGACACGAAAATAGAGAATACGAATGGTGGAGGCGGATGCAAATGACACGTGGCCGCACGAGAGACTAAGTGGAAGGGACAACGTGGAGACGGACCTGGTCAATCAACGGGATGTGTGAACAATTTTGGGCCATACGATCAGAAACGGGATCAACGGTTAGGAATGCATTGTACAGCGACGGAATGGTGGACCCGAGACACTGTAGACCCACTTTAACACCCGCGCAACTACTCCAAGCGACCGCCATCGGATGGAGGCTCATAGATCTGACGGCTCACGTCGATTTCGCTGCGCGTCCAGGATCGAAAGTTAACGCGTGAAATGGGGCGGTATTGTAACAGTGGCCTGGACGCGTGTTGCATTATGTATGGATTCGCTGCGTTTTGCGGAAAACCACTAGCCCTTGAAAAGTGGTGCGGGGAATACGGCTGGTTTTAAGGGAAGGCACAGCGGGGACCACCGGACAGGGACAGGCAGCGGACCGTCGATCTGTGGCATGATCGGACGGCGCACAATGCACCCGATGGCCATGTATGGTAAGCGCTTTTTGGTCTAGCACGAGGTCTAGCGCCTTGGTCACGCGGGGAATAAGGTGCAGGGGGCGAGGCTGAGACCGAAAGGAGCTGGGCCCCAAAATATTTTCAAATATGGACTTTGGGCATTAAAAATGTGATTTTAAAGCTAAGAGAGGGCAACGATATACAGCTAATGAACTTTGCAAGACAGAGCGAGAGAATTTGATGATTTAAACCAGATGGCTCATGGGAATTTTCATAAGGGGAAGATCGTGGTCAACAATTCCAATGCAGGAATTCAGATTCATGCGTAGAAGTAGAAACATACTTGAGTACGGACTCATCTTAATCACAGAAACAGCTGCATGGAGATCATCTACGGGACCTTCAAAAATTAATAAGAGCATCAGACCATCGCCACAACCCTTTTCTCTAGATGAAGCAATTTTGAAAGCGCTCTGCAACACATGTATATATAACTCTTTTTATTTGATAAATAACTCTTTGAGGGAAACAACTTAGATTTAATGACAAAGATTGAAGACTACGAGTCCCAAGATGAGATTGTGCAGAAACAACAACCAAGCAATGTTATTTTTATGCCTCATTGATGAGGTGCTGCATAGAAAACGATCTTCATATTCCATTTTCATATGCATAGTGGGGAATTAGGTGCAAGGCAGTAATCGGAATGGCACGGGGTCGCATTATCTACACAAATGTTTCCAGCTACGTATCATTCATGGAGAAATAAAGTCTTGACTAGGCACAGATTTTCTAACCATAGGTTTCAGAGTTTAGATTGTCAAAATGGCTCCCAAAAACAGTGAAGCGTTATCTTAACGAGGAATTTGAGAAGAAATACGAGCATAGTGCACATATGTGGCTCTGATCTTGGAACAAAAACAATATGGAATGGTTGGATACCACTAAAATGATCCAGGCAAATGGTGCAAAGTCGTCAATAAATGAATTGCAGGTGAAGGGTGTGATGGTGCACGGTGTGAATACAACTTTCTAACATTGAAAATGGAGATATATGATGTAGATTTATTTCCAAAAATGCCATTCGGAAAGCCTTACAAACAACATGCTTATAAACAACATCAAATGCAGAGAATGAAGGCACCTGTCTATATGTTGCGTGAAAGGAAGTAATCCATTATTTTGCCAGTGTTGGAAGGGTCAACAGTTAAAAGGGAATTGTGATAACGATGGTGAACAGAATGAAGCTTGCCAGCTATGCGCTTCCCCAGCCAGCTGTGAGATGCCTCTGCCATCATTGCGTGAGGATCAAATCATTTCCAGAAGCCGAGATTTAAGCGAATCTTCCTATTCCTATTTTAATTGATATGTATTAACCAAATCTTCTAAATTTATATTCTATGTAACAAATAATTTATTTAGTTAGAGCAATGTTGTTGCTATAAAATGGAGAAGCTACGCACTCGTATGGAGGTTTGTAAGAGAGATAGAGCGACTGTTGTGTAAAATACTAAAATCGCTGTGCCTGTGACTTGTGTAAATCGACTTCCAAATGTTGTTTTAAATATACATGATCGCCTTCAAATCGTGAGCAGAAGCATTTGTGCCATGGTTAACTTCGAATTCCGTCTTTGATGTTTTAAATCTTGCCTCCATTGTAGTAATTCGGCTTACTCCAGGCGTGGGAGGGCACACCAACTCTGGAGCTAAGCTTGATCAATAGCATAGGATAATTATATGTGTGTGATTTTATAGCATAAGTTTCTTGTTTTTGTGTGAATTTGTGGTAGGTATGGTTCAATTTCAAAATGTTTTAGTCATTGTTGTATTGTGCAAATCAATACTAAAGAATTATTGTAACCTCAGATTCATTACATAATATGTGCTTGAGTTTAAATATAGAGTTATACTCTATTCCTTTTTTTAAAGTCTAATGTAATGGGAGCATTTACGATATAGGGACATAAACGATTTTTGAGTTCACATGAAACGATTTCCGTGTGCACAGGTATATACACAATGATGTATGGCGTTGATTTGAATATAAATATTTTGTGTGCACTTGAGTGAACGATTTATGATTTAATTGCAAATGAATTCATGCTTGGTAGTAATAGGTGTTGTGTTCTTCATTTTCAAAATCTGATTTGTGTGATTTGTTCCAAGCTTGATGATTGTTTAATTTAAGCAGTATTGTTTAGTTTGAGCAGCATGATTTAATTCAAAGCATTACATTTGGAGTAGCGAATCGAGTCATTAAATTATCATAGGATAATTTAGATTTATTTTCGCACGATAGAATAAGTTTGATTTCCATTTCCAATACTATAGAGATTGATTTCAAGTATCGTCAGTTTGATTTAATTTGAGTCATTAAAATCTAGTTTTTATTCTTGAACAAATAGAGTAAATTTGATTTCCATTGTTGTAGAATAGAGATTGATCTCATAGCAGTGTGATAGTAATTCAATTTCATTCAGAAGCTTTAAAAATTTCGTTAAATATTTCATTCTCCTTTAAAGCATCGATAGATCGATTTACATTGTTTCCAAAACTAGTCATGTAGTAGCTTAAACTAGTTTAAGTGTGGTTTTTAATACATTTTATTTCTGAGTAAGAATAGATCAGTTAGATTGAATAGGTATGATAGTTTAAGGATTAATTTTGGTTTTCATTCCAAGCTGCAGCATTACATTTTGATTTCTTAGATATTAGGTTTTGATGATCGCTTATCTCTGCCTTTTGAATAATTAGAGCTTGAACTTCCTGCTTTGAAAATTTTTTATTTCAAGAATTGTACTTAAATTGGTTTTCATCAAGCCTTTGATTTCAGTAGGTTTGTATTTCGATTGTAGAAATTTAAAATAATTTGTGTTGAGTTAAATTGATTGCTTATGTTAGAGTGAAGAATTATTTTATGAGAGAGATATGAGTGTTAGTTCACTAAAATGATAGAGGAGTGTCTTTATAATGTACTTAACAACCATTATTAAGGAAATTTATATACTGTGACCATTAAGCTAAACCAACACGCAGTACAACTCGTGTTTATGACTCCTGGATTGATAATTAAATATTAAGAGCTTTAATTCGCCAATTAAAACTCTCAATAGAGCGTATGAATTTACCTCTCAATCCCTTGAAAAATATCATTTCAACTTCAGAATACGATACAAACTGATCTACTACAAATTCAGTCACAAACCCACCCAAGATGTTGTCAACCCAGTGATCTACAGTCCAGGTGATGGAATTATCAGTCTGCTCCAACTGTTGGATCAATTCAGGTGTCCACTGCATGACCTTGTCTTCCTTCCAATAGGTTTGGAACTCTGCTAATATTGACAACCACTCTTGTATTTCGTGCGCAAAGGTCACAAAGAATATATCATGAACCTCTGTGAAAATATACTTCTATTTCCAATCTTCAGCAGACATCTTCCTACTTCTATTTTCTTTAAGGGCAAAGTCCTGAATTTGCTTCTCAAAACAGTCCTCTAATTCAGGCTTTTATGGCCGCCACATCACCCAATATTACTCTCAAAATGATCCCGGTCCCAAAAACGAAACCATTTGTTGGCTTGAGGGGTCCTGAACCAGGTTCGGATTTAAGGTTAACCAACAAAACCCTCTTACTATTGTCCCTTTTGACAGTGACCTGCTTGCGCAAGTCAAAGTCTCACCCGAAGGGGGGGGGGGGTGCTGGAACCAGGTTTCCACACCCTAAGAGAGAATTAAATGATGTGGGTGTCTTCAGATCTAAAACAACTGTGACCGGACCTTCGCAACAGAAGCCCTAACCAGAAACCCTAACCAGAAAGATTTAGGTCAATTCACACAGGTTATCATGCACGCGCACAGTTACAGACCCACAATCCCTTCCAAGAGTCCTTAATACATAACAATAGTGTTCAATAGAAATGGATCTGTACATTCATCATTCATTTAAGGTAAATGATAGTCGTGCAACCGATTCAAACACTTGTACATAGTAATCGGAAATAACATGCAGAAACATATCATAAAGCAAATGATAGATGCATATGATACTCATATATCATCTAAAACATTCCTTTATTCATTCACAGTTCAGATCTTCCTTACAACACCTTCATTCTACCCACGCACATAGCCAGTGGGGTCCGCACACAGCAGAACTAAGGTCTCCACGCACATAGCCAGCAGGAGCCTTCTAACCCAGACAAGTTTTTCAAAACATCAAAACATAGTCATATCTCTTACATCGTCTCTCCTATTGACTCCATCTAGAATCCTATTTATACCTTTAACCTGCACTCATATAAGGTTCGTAAATTGTGGTTTACGACCCCTAGTTCTACCCTTTGGCCCATTTCAACTCATGAGGGGCTTTAACCCACTGTAATATTCCTACTTAGCCTGAGCTAAGAGGAATATGCATTTTTGTTTTACTTTCTGTTGCATGAATAAATGAATAAAGGAGGACATGTAACCTAAAAATAATGAATAAATCAATGCCCATATGAACAAGGATAAATCAGGGCCATGTAAATAAATCACTTGCAGGTGTGAAAGGGGTTTGAGCCATGATACTGGGTCAACCTTGACCAAATCTACAACACTGTCTAGATTCAATGTACCTCATGAAGGGACAACACAGTTCTAGAAGGAGGCCCCTCATGTGAAAGGAATTAACTCATCAAGGTGGTTTAGGGTTTGCAAAGGCTCTCATCTTATAAAAGAAATGGGAAGGCAATAAGAGAAGGTTGTTGATTGTTTATATTTCTGAGTATCTTGTCTGTTTAGACAAATACTATTCTCTATTGTTTAGTGGAGAATTGTGCTGCTTAGCACTTGGAGTTCCTATGCAGGGATTTCACCTCTTCCCTCGAGGATTCTTGGAGGAGTATTTTCTGATTTGATCCACTATCAGGCTTTGGGCCAAACTCTACTTCCAACTACAACGCAGATCCAGTGAGGGTTTGTTTGCTTTTGTAGGCTGCAGCAAGTGGAATTCTAGATCTGCAGAGATCTAGCTTGTATTGGAGCCTCTTCTCAGTGAGTGTGTCTTTTAACCTCCTGGAAGAGTGAAACCACTGTTTGAGCTTCAGATTTGTATCCTGGCATCAGGCCATCATTGTTATTCAAGCTACAGCATAGTTTTCATTGAGGAACTGCGTTATTTTCAGTAGAGGGTTTGCAGGGTGTTTTGATCCCATTTTTTATGAGAGATCTCTAATGCTGGGCTTTGCCTCTCACTTTGGGGATCCATGGATTAGCTTGCTGATCCATGTTCTGTTTAGATCTAATATATTTTAATGTAAAGTCATCTTCAAAAATTCCTGAAGCATTTTGCAGATTTGCAACTTAAAACTCAGATCTACTATTTGTAATGCATGATTTGGTCAAAACCCAAAGGGGATCTTGTAAATAAGTCTTTCTAGTTTCCAAATCTGAAATAGATCTGATGTTTTGTCCACAGAGCTGTCCTAGATCTGAGTTATAATTTTCAGTTATTGCAGCTCCTTAAAATAACGTTGTTGAGCCATTTTTCAGTTTATATATGTGTTGCAGCCTTCTTTTCTAAATATTTATTGCTCTATTGTCTCCTTTATTCTACTGTATATTGAAAGAGATTCATTGTAATTCTGATTTGCTGTTGTATGTTCATAATTTGACCTTATTTGATGGCCTCTTGCTCATGCTTTCCAAGACTGCATTATTTCTGAAGCAGTTTGTTGTGCATAGCTGCAGCCCCTCTTGTAGGGTGTTTTTCAGCTAGACTAGGTGGTGGGAGATATGTTTACCACACCTAGTTTGATTTGTTTTTGCTCCCCTTTTTGATATAGACCCTAGATCTGTTGATCTAAGGGATCCAAGGGTTGTAAACTCATTTCTGTGCATCAATATCCCAGGAGTGCGTTATTTCAGCAGGCTTACTGTGTTGTTCCTATTTTGGAATATTACAGTGGTATCAGAGCTCCTTTCTTGGCACAGCCTGTGCTTTCCTTGGAGCACCATAGCCATGTTGCATTCAGAAGAAGATGAACCTCTTAATGAGAGGGAGAATACGTATCAAAACAGAAGTCACAATAATATTGATTACACTACTGATGAGTAAGACAAGGGTAAAGCCCCTGAAACTGCAAATGATAAAGAAGGAGAAGAGTTTGCAAGAACTCTTTTGGTGGCCATGCAAAATATTGCTAGAGCGATCAAAGAGATGAGGATGGAAAAAATGAGGGAATATCCTAGGAGATTTCATCCTGGGGAAAGCTCTGACATGTCTCACCACTGGATTGGTCAACCAGTGAACCAGCCATAAGCTCCACATCGCTCCACTATGCCTACCTTCTTGGCTATGGAGAATGAAGGAACACAAGAGAAAGCATCCCTTGAAGACTAATTTGTGGAATATGAATCTTAGAATTAGAGAATCAGAGACCACTTGAGTTTCCAAGAGTTCTGTCACCTCAAGGACAAAAGAAGACCAAGGCAGCAGTATAGAGATGGTGGGTTCTTCCATAATCATGATAGACATCACTCTATGGGCAGGTTCTTTTTGCCCAAGTTTGATGGGTCACCGGCATGGGTAGAAAAGTTGGACATATACTTTCAGTTGAACAAAGTCCCTGAGAGTGAAGCCATCAATATTGCAACACTGCACTTTGATGGTGAAGCACACAATTGGTGGTTCCATGGGTTGTCTACATTAGGCCATGCCAATGTGAATGCCTACTCTGAATTCACTAGAAGACTGGTGGATAGGTTTGACAAAAAGAATCCAGAAGCACCTTTCATGAGCCTTGCAAAGTTAAATCAATCGGGAAATGAAGAAACTTATATCTCTGAGTTTCTGAGATTATCAATTATGGTTCCTAACCTGTCTGCAGCAAGGAGGGTGTACATGTTCATTGATGGCTTGGATGAACCTTTGCATGGGTTGGTTAAATCTACCAAGCCCACCACTTTGCATGATGCCATTGAGAGGGCTAGAGACCTCTAAGATGCCTTGCCAAAAGCAAAGGAAACTTTCCAGAGCAAGGCCCCTCACTTTTCTAAAGGGAAGGAAGAGAAAGTTGCTCCTTCCAAGGAGAGCTCATTGAAGAAGCCTCTTGATATTGAACTCAGGAGGGAGCTGAGAAAGAAGAGACTATGTTTCACTTGCCAAGAGTCATGGGCACCTGGACATAGATGTGCTGATGGGAAAGCACACTACATAGAGGTCTTCTCAGATTTTGAGGAAGAAGATGAAGCTGATGAACCAAGGAGGGGTCACAGCGTTGATAATGTGGAGGGAGATCCAACACCATTTGGAGATGGGGATGGAGCCTTTGCTCCAATAGGTGGAACTCTTGCATCTTTGAGAGGAGTGCCTAAGTACTTGACCCTAAGAGTACAAGGTTCAATCATGAATCAGAGGGTATCTGTGCTGATTGACAGTGGGGCAACCCACAACTTTACTGATGCTCATCTTGTGCAGAGGAGAGCAATCCCCACTGATACTTTTGAGGGATTCTCTGTTTTGGTCCCAAGAGATAGGACAATGTAATGCATGCAATATGTTCCATCACTCTCAGTTACTATGGGGTCCTACACTTTGGTGGATCACTTTTTGTAGTTGACATACCAGACACCAATATCATTTTGGGTGTCCAATGGTTGATTACATTGGGGAAGGTCACCATTGATTAGAAGGCTTTGCAGATGGAGTGGGTGGACATGAAGAGTGGTAAGCCCCAAATGATCCAAGGCATGCATACTTATCCTTCACCTAGCACTTCCACACAAACAACAGAGATGGATTTGCGTAGTGGAAGCAAGGATCTCACAGTCCCTTCACTAATGTTCATGAGCTTTCTGCATGGGACATTCCTATCTAGTGGAAAACCACCTGGGAGGCCACTAGATTCAGATCTTTTGGGGGAAGCCTCACAAAGTGTTGCTCCAAATCTAGATCCAGGAGGGATTGGAGCAGTGGGGGACCAAGCTACGCCATTGGAGGGCTTGGGACAGCTCAAGAGTGAGGGGGATCCTCTCACTGTATCACTATCACCTTCTCTCTTTTCTATATCTGCACTGTGGGAGGAGGATGATGGGAGGATCAGCCTTCCAACACACATCTTTGGCATTGGAAATGTCAAAGAAGAGATCAAAATCATGATAGACACTTCCATTGAGGTATCATCAACGTTGTCTTTGTTGAGCAGTGTGGATCTGTACTAGAAATCTCAACTGCTTGTAGAGTATTCCAAATATCTCCACACCGGTATGATACTAGATGACCTGCAGCAAGAAGAGGGCTATTTAGTCCAAGGGGTAGTCATCTACTTTCATGGTAGGATCTTCCTTTCTAGAGCTTCTGAGCTCAAACAGAAGATACTACAGAGGGAACACAAAGAATTCCTTCTCAGCCATATGCAGTCCATGAAGATCTACACCCTGATCATGAGGAGCTTTGATTGGGAGGGGATGAGAGAAGACCTACATCAGCACTTTCAAGAGTGCATTAACTATGGAGGATTGGGGCAGCCAATGGACTCTTTGCAAGATTCATCTCAGCCAATTCTTCCTTTGCTTGAGAGGAGGGAAATGCTCATGCACAACTCCATGTGTATGAAGAAATATGATGGTAAAGGATCTGATCATGCTAAGCAAGATCTATTTTTTGATTTGACACATTCTTTTACCATATTTTTGTAGGCTATGACTCCTAAAGGGGCTGAGAGATCATGTGGGTCTCATATTTTTTTGAGGGCCAATAGAAATTCTGAACTTGGCCACTCCCTTGTTATGCAAAGGGAGATTCCTTTTCCTGATGGGTGCTTCCCAAAGGCACCAAACATATCTGATATCTCCAGCTATGTTGAGATAACTTATGCAGCAAATGTGTGAGGGGAATGCCACTTGCCACACCTTGATCTAATGTAGGCAGGAGGTGCACTACGCTGGCATCACATGTGGGAATTTGACCCCCCTCTTCAAGGTCAAATTTCTGTTTGCATATCTGTATTTTTGCTTCCATACATAGTTGATATATTTGTACTATTTTTGGGGTTGTATGGAGGAAGTATGAACAGTTTGTATGTACCACATGGATTGGAACTTCCATATGAGCCTCATGCTACGTGTTTTAGAGAAAGAATTGCTCTAGCCATGTTTATTTTTGTTGAATTTTTCACTCCTGGTGGGATGGACTATGCACATCTTATGTTGACCTTGGAGGAACAATTCCTGATGTATTGGCTTGATGAGCACTTGGCTTATGATGAGGACTTGATCATTGAAGGACTACAACTCTCACCTTATCAGTTGCTTGAGGACAAGCAACATTTTGGAGGGGAGGACTATAATCTTCCTACTTAGCCTGAGCTAAGAGGAATATGCATTTTTGTTTTACTTTTTGTTGCATTAATAAACTCCTAAAAAGAATGAATAAATCAATGCCCATGTGAACAAGCATAAATTAGGGCCATGTAAATAAATCACTTGCAGGTGTGAAAGGTGTTTGAGCCATGAGACTGGTTCAACCTTGACCAAATCTACAGCGTTGTCTAGATTCAATGTACCTCAAGAAGGGACAACGCAATTCTAGAAGGAGGCCCCTCATGTGAAATGAGCTAACTCGTCAAGGTGGTTTAGTGTTTGAAAAGGCTCTCATCTTATAAAAGAAAGGGGAAGGCAGCAAGAGAAGGTTGTTGATTGTTTATATTTCTGAGTATCTTGTCTGTCTAGATAAATTCTATTCTCTGTTGTTTAGTGGAGAATTGTGCAGCTTAGCACTTGGAGTTCCTCTGCAGGGATTTCACCTCTTCCCTTGAGGATTCTTGGAGGAGTATTTGCTGATTTGATCCACTATCAGGCTTTGGGCCAAGCTCTACTTCCAACTGCAACGCAGATCCAGTGAGGGTTTGTTTGCTTTTGTAGGCTGCAGTAAGTGGAATTCTAGGTCTGCAGAGATCTAGCTTGTATTGGAGCCTCTTCTCAATGAGTGTGTCTTTTAACCTCCTGGAAGAGTGAAACCACTGTTTGAGCTTCAGATTTGTATCTTGGAATGAGGCCATCATTGTTATTCAAGCTACAACGTAGTTTTCATTGAGGAACTGTGTTATTTTCAGTAGAGGGTTTGCAGGGTGTTTTGACCCCATTTTTTATGAGAGATCTCTGGTGCTGGGCTTTGCCTCTCACTTTGGTGATCCATGGATTAGCTTGTTGATCCATGTTCTGTTTAGATCTGTTCTATTTTAATGTGAAGTCATATTCAGAAATTCTTGAAGCATTTTGCAGATCTACAACTTAAAACTTAGATCTACTCTTTGTAATGCATGATTTGGTCAAAACCCCAAGGGGATATTCTAAATAAGTCTTTCTAGTTTCCAGATTTGAAATGGATCTGATTTTTTGTCCATAGATCTATCCTAGATCTGAGATGTAATGTTCAGCTATTGCAGCTCCTTAAAATAACGTTGTTGAGCCATTTTTCAGTTTATATATGTGTTGAAGCCTTCTTTTCTGAATATTTCTTGCTCTATTGTCTCCTGTATTCTATTGTATATTGAAAGAGCTTCATTGTAATTCTGATTTGTTGTTGTATGTTCATAAGTTGACCTTATTTGATGGCCTTCTGCTCATGTTTTCCATGACTGCATTATTTCTGAAGCAGTTTGTTGTGCATAGCTGCAACCCCTCTTGTAGGGTGTTTTTCAGCGAGACTAAGTGGTGGGAGATCTGTTTACCACACCTAGTTTAATTTGTTTTTTCTCCCCTTTTGGATCTAGACCCCAGATATGCTGATCTAAGGGATCCAAGGGCTGTAAACTCATTTATGTGCATCAATCTCCCAGGAGTGTGTTATTTCAGTAGGCTTACTGTGCGGTTCCTATTTTGGAATATTACACCCGCCCCAAATCCCCTTGACCTGTGCTGCGCACGACTAAACTTACAATAACTTAAAAAATATATAATATTTTATCAAAATTCAGTCCTAAGGAACCCTGATCCAAAAACAAGTAAGCAAGGAAAGGAAAGCAAAGGAAGGACAAGGAAATCAAGGATGAAGTAAGGAAAGGTTGGATCAAGTGGCTTCAATGGGAATACTTGTAGGTAACAGGTTTCATTTATGATTTCCTAGCTGGTTTTGGCATGTATGGTATGTGCATGTTGGTATTTGGTTCTTTTGTTTACATTGGCATGGGTTTTGTTAGGTTTCGACAGTGGATTTTAGCCTTTCCTTTCCATTTCTCGATAGACATGGTGTGATGGGATTCATTCTTGGTTGAGCTTTGGATTGCTAGAAGGTTTTATATCCAGGTGAGGTGGTCTCAGGAAAATACCAAGGGTTTGGGGTGGAGATGGTTTTCTCTGGGAATCCCTCAACAGGTGGGTGGACACAAGAAAATTCCTCAAGGGATGGTGAAGGAATTATGAGGCATCCAAGCTCGGTTTGGTTTTGTGATCTCAGAACCGGTTTAGGTGAGATCACGGTATGGTGAGGGTGGAGGTGGTTTAACCTTCAGATTCCCTTGGTTATTTATGGATTGGTTTATCCTACAATATCCCACATTCATGCTTGGAATATGGCACGAGGGTGATTGGCTGAAATAAATATTTGGTTCAGTCCAATCTATGCCCAAGTGGTACGTAGAAGTCACTGACTTGGTTGGCTTTTTCTTTGGTTATTAAGAGCTAAGTTTCTCTTGTCTTCGATGAGTAATTATACTTGTTATTATGTGGCTTTAATGGTTGTTCCATCATCATTATATATATGGTTATATGCTAATTATAAGCATGGTTTTATGACAGATCTTAGTCATGGCTCTCATCATGTTTTTACTTGTAACTCAATGAATAATGAATGCATGACCTAATTGGTGTTATGAAAAATATTTTGAAAGGGCATTAATACTTCTTGTTAACCTCATATAAGTTTCGGATCCCTATGTTCGGATATGCATTCATGACCTATAGGTTTCATGTTAAACATGTGTTTGACGAAATGCCAGTCCTAGTGGGGAAGGGTTTGGTCAATTCCTTGTTTAAGGTTTGGTTTGGAAGCTTTGTTCCTACGTTATTTATAATTTCTAGAATTTCCTTTGCTACAGAATGGGGCTCATATCAATACACAGTAATGCCTTTTGGATTAAAAAATTTCCATGTTATATTTTCTAGGGTGGTGGTGGCAGCTTTTATGGAATACATCCACAAGTTTTTAGAGGCATATTTTAATCATTGGACAGTATTTGGATTGTTGAGAAAACATGTTGGAAGTTTAAGACTTATGCTAGACACATGCAGAAAATATCATATCTCTTTGAACCTAAAGAAGTGCACATTTTATGTACCTTTTGGCATATTGTTGGGACATATTTTTTGTGAGCAATGACTAATGGTGGACCCTGCTAAGATTGCTATCATTGTGAACTTGTCTCCACCTAAGACAGTTAGATAGATTCACACTACGTTGGGACATAATGGGTATTACAAGAAGTTCATCAAGGGGTATTCTCATATCATTACACCTATGGAGAAATTGTTGAAGAAGGATGTAACTTTTCAATGGAATGAAGAATGTAAGAAGAGCCTTGACATATTGAAAGAAAAAATGGTAGTTGCACCTATACTAGTTTTCCCTAATTGGAATAAAGAATTTCATGTCCATGTGGATGCCTCCTGTATAACATTGGGAGTGGTACTGGCACAACCTAGTGTAGGAGAGATTGATCATCCCATATATTTTGCAAGTAGAAATTTTTTTAAAGCAAAAAAGAACCACTACAGAAAGGGAAATATTAGCCAAGGTGTATGCTTTGTAGAAGTTTAGACACTATTTGTTGGGTCACATTTTAAAATGTTTACAAATCATTCTACACTAGAGTATTTGGTTAATAATCTAGTCTTAGGAGGAAATATTTACAGATGGTTGCTGTTATTCTAGGAATATGACTTTGAGATCATTGTTAAACCAGAGAGACTAAATGCAGGACCTAACCATCTATCAAGACTGGAAACAGGGGAAGAACCAACCAGCATAGAGGATAATCTCCATGATGTGTAGTTATTTGCAATCAAAGTGGAAGATGACCATTTCACATATATCATTCAATTTTTTACCACGGGAATGGCTCCTTCAGAGTATACTACATAATAAAAGAAATAATTAGTGGTTAAAGCAACTAATTTTTCATTAATAATAGGACAGTTATATAAGATGGGACCAAATGAGATAATGCGCATATATGTTCTTTAAAATGAAAGACAGATGATTCTAGCAGAGGCTCATGGGGGCGCAACTGGTGGACACTACATAGGAAAAGATATTGCACAAAATATTTTGAGAGAAACTTTGTGGTGGCCTACACTACATAAAGTTGCAAGGAGTATTGTCGAGCATGTGATGTGTGTCAAAGAACAGGGAAGCCTTCTAGAAGAGATGAGATGTTGTTGGTACCACAAGTTATATTGTGGGCCTTTGATAAGTGAGCCATTGGTTTTGTTGGACCCATAAACCCACCTGAAAAGAGGACTGGTTCAAGGTACATAATTACAACAATTGATTACTTGACAAGATGGGCTGAAGCACAACCAGTAAGGGACTACAGTGCACAGGCTGATGCAAATTTTATTTTTGAGTACATATTGTATAGATTTGGAGGTCCAAATATTTTGATGAGTGACCAAGGTTCACACTTCCTAAATAAGACTATTGAAGCATTGACTGAGGAGTTCCAATTTTATCATCAGACGGGTACCCCTTATCGCACTCAGGCCAATGGAATAGTAGAAGCATTTAATAAGATTTTGGAGAATACCCTTACTAAGGTATGCAATGTGAATAGAGATGACTGGGACCTTATAATTCTAGTAGTGTTATGGGATTTAGTAGTGTTATGGGATTATAGGACCACATGTAAGAAGTTGACAGGTCATACACCCTTCAGGTTATTTTATGCACAAGAAGCTATGGTGCCCATGGAGTACATCGTGCCTAGCTTGAGGATTGCAACTTTTAGAGATATGGCAGACCTTGATATAATAGAGAAAATAATGTCACATTTTCTTGATTTGGAGGAAGATATATTTATAGCAGGATTCCATCAACATGTACAGAAAGCAAGAGAAAAGGCCTGGCATGAAAGACATATTAAGCAGAAGAATTTCCAAGTAGGAGACCTTGTTTTTATTTATGACAGTAAGTTTGTAAAGCTTCCAAGAAAATTCAAGATGCATTGGTTGGGCCAATATATTATCAAGCATATTACTGATGGAGGCATAGTTCAATTAAAAATTTAAATGGAGAATTGGTTCAAAGAATAGTAAATGGAATAAGGTTGAAGTTGTACAGGGACAACCCTACCCCTATAGTTTCGCTCTGAAGAAAGGAGAAAAGTCTTAGCATCACCTGCAGTTGAAAGTGGGCACTGGACTATAAACTATGCTACAGAGAGAGCTTCGACGTAGGAAATTACTTCACTACATTTTGGATTATGTAGAAGTTGGTAGAAGCCTCAACATAAGAAGGGTTACTTCGCTACAATATAGGATGTGTCAAATTTCGCTGGGAAAATATGACCGTAAAAAGGAAAGTTGTCGTTGAAACACGCAGAAATATGCTTTTATGAGGACATATTGATCGAATATAATGATAGATATGCAATTAATGAACACAATCTGAGTTAATGATAGGGTTATAAAAGCATATTTTTTATAAAATTTGTGCCCGCCCAGATTTGGCGCTTTGTTGTCCTGAGAGTTTGAATATTGCTATTGCGGAGAAGTTGTATAAATTTTCAGTGTTGTATGTCGTCTAAGGAATCCTTTGAAGGGATTAGCCATATTCATGGAAGCATCATCTGATATGCCCGTAGCAACATCACTACAACTTGGATGCACGAAATAGAGATATCTGCGAAACAAAACAACCAAAGAGGAAATAACGAAGAGGAAACAAGAAAAGAGGATTGTTGAGCCTCAGAAAGAGCCTGAACATGTGAGAGATAGTGAGGAAGAAGCAAAACAAATGTGAAAGGAAACAGATGGCGCAGTGTTAGGTCCCTATATTACTAGTATAGTCCCTTATTATTGTTAGAGTAACCCCCTTATTGTTATTTTTGTACCCTATAACCCCAATAATGTTATTATTGTGCCCTTACATTATTATTGTTAGGTCAGCTAGCATTATATTGTGACCCCATGGACTCCTATATATAGAAGGAGGTTTTGTCATTTGTATCATCGAAGAATTGTTCATTTATGTAATGTAAAAGAGATTTCATCCTCTAAGTGGATTATTTCTAAGGAGTTGATCTCTCTTTTCTTATATTTTTGGACCTGGTTTCATAACATTTGGTATCATGGCTTTGGATTCTAGGGTTTCGTTGCTCCAAACAGGTCAACGTGGAATTTTCGCTATAACTGTTTATCTATAAGGTTTCAAAAGTTAAAAATTTTATAGAGCGAAGCAGAAATCCGAAGGAACGTCGTGTAAAAATTTTAGATCTTGATTCACAATATTTTCGGAGATATGATCTGTGGAAGTTAGCGTTTTTTCAAGCTCCCGAATTTCACCTAGAATAGGTCATCATGGAATTTGCGCTACAAATTTTTTTCTACGAAGGTTTAGAAGCTGAAATTTTTACAGAGTGAAGCCAAAATCCTAAGGAACATCCTGTAAAAATTTTGCATATTTTTTCGCAATATTTTCAGAGATATGACTTATGGAAGTTAGGGTTTTTTCAGGCTCCTGAATTTCATCTCATAGAGGTGACCGTGGGAAAATCGTCATAACTCTCTCTCTTTGAGCGTCGGATTGGAATTATGTAAAAAGTGGCTGCAAGTACATGGACTGTAGTTTCCTTTATATCAATTTCAGAGCTGAAGGAGGAAAAAGTGACACATGACACATCGTACAAGTTTGCTCTACTGAACCAGTCCATAATTAGGTCATTGTGGGAGATTGTCCATAACTTTGCCTTTAAGAATCCAAATCAGGTCAGACCTATGGAATTTGAAATAAGATTCAGAGGGATACTACAAGGCCGAATTTAAGATATTTAAGATTTGATATCACGGAGATAATTCAGTTTCATTATCGAGCTCCTCAAAAGCAAGAAAAAGGTGTGTATTTTTTTTCTCGAATTGCATAAGTCTTGTGTGAAAAAATAGTTTGAAGTGATTCCAAGGGAATATTGAAGCACATATATCAGTATCGGGTTCTAAAATGCCACCTAAAAAGAATTAAACACCCATTAAGCCTTCAGAAGGCTCTACTATGACTCATGAAGAGGAAGAAGTGCAACATGACATATCAAAATTACAAGAACAAGTGCACCAAATTTCGCTCTCGCAAAGAGAAAAAAAAAAATGAAATGGAAGTTTTGAAAAAATGAGTGGAAGCTAAGATGGATGGTTTGAAGAAAGGTGTGGAAGCTAAGAAGGATGGTTTGAAGAATGGCACGAAAGCTAAGATTGATGGCATGGAAGCTAAGATGGATGACATGGAAGCTAAGATTGATGAAAAAATGAAAGACAATTTGGAAGACATGAAGAATGATCTAAAAGCAAACATGGAAGGTTTTATGACAAGGTTATTACAAGAAATGATTCCTAATGGTGGAAATATAGTAGAGGAAACTCATGATGAGAACAAAATAAATGTTAATCATGATTTTATAAACTCTAATGTTGGATTGAAGAACCACCATATTCTAAAGATGGATATGAGGAAGTTTGATGGCAAGGATCCCATAACATGGATACTACAAATGGAGAAATATTTTGATCTCAATAATGTGCAAAAAAAACAAAAGGTACACATTGCAACTTTACATTTAGAACAAAATACATTTGTATGGTATTGATGGCTTTGCTCCCATAAAAAAATTGTCACTTGGTCAATTTTTACGGAGGAAATGATATCACATTATGAGGATACAAAGAGCAACACCTTCTTTAGCCAATTGATAAATCTCAAACAAAAGGGTTTAGTGGTGGAGAAAATTGGCTTCCAAAAATTGAATATAAGTGTAACTGATATTCCAAAGGAACACAAGATTGATGTTTTCATAGGGACTTTAAAGGATAACATCCAACATGAAGTTCGCGTTGGGAAACCTGATTCATTGGAGAAGGCATTCAAGTTGGCACGAAAAATTGAATGTAAAATTATGGTGACAAGGAATCCTACCACTCACATCTATAAATATGGAAGTGTTGCTACTCCTAGACTTCCACAACCTACAAGGTTGACACCATAAAAATTGGAAGAAAAAAAGAGCAAAAGGGATTTGCTACAGTTGTGATAGAAAATACACTAAAGGTCATAAGTGTGCTGAGAAGAAATTATTTTACATAGATTGTGAAGAGGAGGAAGAAAATGAACAAGAAACTTCAAAAGAAGAGGATATACACCAGGAACCAACCCTAGAAGAAGAAGAAATGAGTTTGACCATATCATGTAATGCATTGGCAGGAATTACCACTCCTCAAACTCTCAAGATAGAAGGACATATCAAGAAGAAAAAGGTAATAGTGTTGATTGATTCGGGTAGTGCCCATAATTTTATTCATTGTAAGGTAGCTAAGGAATTGAATTGTTTCCTATACCCAGCACTAGAATGTCAAGTGATGGTTGCAAATGGAGGAACTATAAATTGCTCTGGAAAATGCCATAATATCAAGCTAACCATGGGGGAATATGTATTGACTAGTCCAATGCTTGCCATTCCTATGGGAGGTGCTGATGTTGTACTAGGGGTACAATGGTTACAATCTTTGGGGACGGTAGCTTTTAATTTTCAAGAACTTTTCTTGAAATTTTTTTCAGAAGGAAAGGAAGTCGAATTACGGGGTATCGCAGGGAAGCCAGGAAGGATAATAAGCTCTAATGTCATGACAAAGCTTCTAAAGAAAGAACAGCGAGGCGTAATTGCGCAATTATGCTCACTAGAAGTTCCAACATCAAAATCATCTATTTCTGCAGATCTCCAACAAGTCTTGGACAATCATTCCAAGGTGTTTGAAACTCCCAAAGGACTCCCACCTATTCGTGATCATGATCATGATATTCATTTGATTCTAGGAAGTGTTCCTCCAAACATCAGGCCTTATAGATATCCTTACTTCCAAAAGAGCGAAATTGAACGTATGATTGCAAAAATGTTAGAGGCGGGTATAATTCAACCTAGTCAAAGTTATTTCTCTGCTCCTGTAGTATTGGTACACAAGAAGGATGGATCATGGCGAATGTGTCGAGATTATAGGGAGCTCAATAAGCTCACCATTAAAGATAAATTTCCCATTCCTGTGATTGATGAATTATTGGATGAATTACATGGAGAAATTTATTTTACCAAGTTGGATCTTCATTCGGGATATCATCAAATTAGAATGAAGACTGAAGATATTCCAAAAACAACATTTCGAACTCATGAGGGTCATTATGAATTTTTGGTCATGCCTTTTGGCCTTACCAATGCACCTTCTACATTTCGAGGGTTGATGAATTCCATTTTCAAACCCTTCCTTAGAAAATTTGTGCTAGTATGTTTTGATGATATACTAATCTACAATAGGTCTTGGAAGGATCATGTTGAACATGTTAACAGGATGCTCAAAATATTATATGAGAAACAATTATATGCAAAAACATCCAAATGTTTCTTTGGAGTACAAGAGGTGGAATATCTGGGTCATATTGTATCTCACGAGGGTGTTAAGGTAGACCCTAAAAAAATTAAAGACATTAAGGAATGGAAAGTCCCCACAACCATAAAGCAGTTGCAAGGATTTCTTGGGTTAACAGGTTATTATCGCAAGTTTGTTAAGAATTATGGGAGAATAGCAGCACCTCTAACAACATTATTGAAGAAAGATGCATTTTCATGGACTCCTGAAGCAACTAAGGCCTTTGAACGTCTTAAAGAGGCAGCCTAGCACCGGTCTTAGCTACACCGGACTTCACAAAAACCTTTATTGTGGAATGTGATGCCTCAGGAAATGGAATTGGTGCAGTTTTAATGCAGGAAGGAAGACCCATTGCTTTTGAAAGTCGTCCAATCAAAGGAAAGTATTTACAGAAACCTATTTATGAGAAGGAAATGTTAGCAATACTGCATGCACTAAAGAAATGTCGAACTTACCTAATGGGAAGACACTTCAAGGTAAAAACTGATCATGATAGTCTTAAACACTTTTTGGAACAAAGACTATCTTCAGAAGAGCAGCAAAAATGGGTCACAAAGATGTTGGGTTATGACTTTGAAATCATCTACAAAAAAAGGAAGCTAAATGTTGTTGCAGATGCACTCTCAAGAAAGGATGAAGAGGTGGAAGCATTGCTTTGTGCCATTTCTATTATCCAACCAGATTGGATAACCGAAGCAAGGGATGAATGGAGGAAGGACAAAGAAGTGTGGACACTCATTCAAAAGTTGCAGCAAGATCCTAGTACATCTGATACATTTACTTGGAAAAATGATTCCTTATGGTACAAAGATCGCTTATATATTTGCAAGAATTCTCAACTAAAACAAAATATTATTTTGGAATTGCACATGTTACACCATTTTTTGGTCATCTAAACTATTGTTATTAGATGGACCCAAGTACATCATGTAAGACCAATTTTACCCTAATTAAAATTGCATTCACTGTGAAAAATAACTTAGTAAACCACCTTTATTAAGTTGTTTATGGGCTAAACAGGAAACCCCATGAGGAAATATTAAATAAATCTACATTTGTTTGATTTTCCTCAAGGAATAATTACTTAAACAACAATTTAATTAATATTCTTGGTTATATTTAACCCAAAACAGGGAAATTAACTAGATAAATCATTATTTATCTTATTATTTCCTAAGAATAATTATTTAAACTTTATTTAAATAATATTCTTTGTTGAATAAGACTAAATCACCTTAAATAATTAAATAAATCATTATTTGTTTGATTATTACTCAACCACATCCTTAAAATGATAAATAAATCATTTATTTATTTATTATTTACAAATAAAGGGATTTGACCCAAGTCAAATTCCTTTTCCCTCCAACAATTATAATAAAATATTCCATAAAAGTTGGATCTTGATTTGGTTAATAATATTTTAATTATGCACCAATATCTATACTAATTCAATATTTTGTTATAAATAGAAGGGTTTTCCCATTCATTTACCACCTCTTGTTGCCTAAAGATCACTCTGGATCTATACTTTTGGTCTGACTTTGATCCACCATCATAGTCATATTTTGCTACCATTTTTTGTCTAGGTTTTCTACACCATCAAGAGAGAGGAATTTTAGATCTGAAGTGCTTAGGACATACAAGAACCCATCCCATTGAGGAGAACTGGTACACCCTTCTGTGTTTTCCTCCCAGGTGCCATTAACGTAAAATTCATTCAACATATTCTTGTCTTTTCTATTGGATGCATGCAGTAAATCTTATTTTTTTTACTGCTTAATGTCTTCTAATGCATAGATCTATATTTTTGCAGCATTTATCTTGATCACCTAACTGCAGATCTGAGGATATTGGCAGTCATCTTTGTTGTTAGGGCTGTTTTTTTTGCACATCTAAAGTGGTATTTTTTCGTACGCTTGGAATTAAGATTCATACTAACAACTGGCGACTCCACACAGATTTACGATTACGACCGTTGTCGTTTTTCTGATCCTTGCATATCCAGCTGCTTCAAACCCTAGGATTTATCTTCAACCCCTTGTTTTTTCCTTTCTTGATGTTGTTTTTAACCTATAAAACCCTAAAACGATAAAAATTCTAACTTCTGTGTGTTTTCGGACCTATTGCGCAGGTGACAGACATCAACCGCACCTGAGACGACAATTTTTTCTGAAATCTGCCGCCGAGAGTGCCAGAAGTGCAAGTCGCACTTTTTGACCCAAAACCTGTGACCTGGAGCTTCAGGAAGCGGGAATCAGTCCAAAAACTGCGACCTCTGCTAAAAACAGGTCAAAAACTGCGACCTGGATTTTTTGCAGGAGTTTTTCTAAAAGTTTTATGGGTTTGTCTGAGCCTCTGTTCAGGGTTTTCTGACCTCCGTATCTGCCCATTTTGTACCTATACTTGTTTTTTTTTTTGTCAACTAAGTGGGAACCTAGCCCCCTAGGGCTTCAGTACCCTCCACTTTTTGTGGAAGAGTTTTTCCTGTTGCAGGTTGTCTGAAATTTCAGAGTCTTCAGCCATTTTTTCAGATCTGATACCTCACCTTCAGATCCACTTTAGATCTGCTTGTTATCCATCCAAAACACCTCTTTTAGCTTTGTTTGGGTTTTCCTCTAAGGTTCACTTCCTTTCCCTCCAGGAGATAACCTTTCGCCACCTCTTTTTACAGCAATTTTTCCTCTGATTTGTTGTTGTTTTCTGCACCACTTTCAAGCAGATTTTGTCCTTTAGATCCTTGTCCCTCTTGACCTTAGATCTATTAGATTTTTTAGTGTGTTTTGATTATTTTTTTACTCACCTACAGACTAGTTGTTGAGAGACCCGCCTCCTTGGGTTTAGATTATCGCATTATTAGCTGTTTATTTTTTGTTTTTGCAGGCTTATATACTGTCATTTGCAGGTTTATTTACAGCTATACAGCACACTTTTTCTTTTTTCTCTATAAACGTCTGGGTTTAAAAATTAAAATTTACACACTTCACACACACACCCTAAGCGAAAAAGGGCTTGGTTAACACCGCCAAGCAAAGACTCTAAAACATTGAAATCAAATGATCCTACACCTCTCTGCCCTTGTTTCAACATTGTAATCAGTTGATCCTGCACCTCCATGCCCTTGTTGGTCTCTTTTTCCTTTGTGTCGTGTTTGTGTCGTCATCATTGCGCCACCAAGGAATTTATCTTGGAGACTTCTTGGCCTTCATCCTCAATTTTCGGTAGGAATACTTACTCCTCCGCATAGGATTCGAGGTAGTCCTCCACCGAGTCCACACACCAACTCTTCTTCTGGTCCTTTGGGTTCTCCTTCTCGTTCCGCCTTCGGTTCTCCCCCTGACACCTTCACCATGTCTAGTGCAAGACCTAATGCTGGTGGTAACCCCAGCCCTCATGCTGGGAATGCACTAGTGGGACCGCAACGGACACTACCCCGGCTACGCCCTTGCTCCCCTTCATGGCAGGCCTCAGCCTCCCTGATTTTGACCAGTTGATAAACGACCCTATACACCATGACACTAGTTGGCCTGCCATGCCGACGAAGCTCCCTTCCGACATCCCAAAGTTTGAAGGCCTTGCTAGAGAAGATCCTACAAATCACGTTCGATCTTTCCACATGTGGTGTTCATCTAACTCCATTACCGATGACTTTGTCCGTCTTCGGTTGTTCCAACGTACGCTTACAGGTGAAGCTTCTAAGTGGTATGTTGATCATGCCCCTTCCTCTCATACCACCTTTGCAACTATTGCTTGGGCTTTTTTGTCTTACTTCCAGCTTCCCCTTCATTATGACACTGGTACCGAACTCTTGACTTCTTTCCGTCAATTGTCTACGACAAGCCTATCTGATCACCATGTCCAGGAATGGCGGAGAAGAAAGAGCCTATGTCAAGATCCTACCTTCGAAGACTGTGTCTACATGGATTGGTTCCTTAGATCTCTTTTGCCACCTATCGAAAAATATGTCGCATCACACTTTCCTCAAACCGAAGAAGTCGCTCTCCAAATTACGTTAAAATATGACCTTATCTACACTCAGTCGGGTTATGTTTATACCGTTCTACCTGATCTTCCCAAACCCAGTGGTGCCAACGCACTAGGGGCATCTCATGTTGCCGACGGTATCGTTAGAGTTCTCTCTAATCTGTATGCTCAACCTCCCATGAGCTATGGTTTTCCTCAAGGGGGGGGGGGGGGGGGGGCAACGCCTCCTGCACTTTTCCCCCTCCCGGTAACACGTATCCAGGATACGACATGCCTCCTTTATTTTCCCAACCTCCTGTTTACCACACTGTTACCCAACCTCCTTATTATCCGTATCCACAGCCTCGTGCTCCAGCTCCTCCATCATTAGCACCTCCTCCTCCCTTTCCTTCTCAACCCTCACAATAGCAACCACCGCCCCCTCAGGGGCAGGTGTATGCACAGCAGGGCGCGACTAATCCTCCTCCCTCAAAAAAGAAGAGGAAAGGCACTCAAAATCAAGCTGCCCCTGGTAATCCTAGACCTAATCAAGGTAATGCTTCTAAGACTACGAACCAGCAATAGGGCACTCAGCCCAAGCAAGATAGGCATGTTCGCACGAACAAGCCCTGTTCTTGTTGTGGTGTTTATGGTCATTACACGCATGATTGTCCTCTTTTGCTGCAGATGCGGAAGTTGTGGGAATCTCAAGCAACATTGAGAGGACAGCAAGTTGTCCCTTCCGTCCCTCCCAGTCCTGCACCTAGTCAACCGGTTATGCTTACCAATCCTTTCCCTCAGCAAGGATTTGTGGCTACCCAACCACCTAAAGGTCAGGTGGCCACTCAACCTCTTCCATCTAGTACCTCCGATTACCAGATTCTCATGATGAACTCTGATCAACCTCTAACCGTAGACATCAATTTTCAGACTTGGTCCTGTCACTACAACAAGCCTCCCGCTACATCTGTCTTCGAGCAGCCTCCTTCGGTCTCTACAGAGCCTCTTTCGACACCTAATGGTCCCTTACAGATCCCTCAGCCCAAGGCAGAGGTTCATACCAAGATCCCTAAGGGACCACTACGCCTAAATGCTGCTTCCGGCAAAGCTGCCCATTTGTATAGCAATAATAGACGATTTGGCAGACAATCTTACCGCCATTTCACTTCAACGCCTTTGGAACTCCTCCCGATTGCCCTTCGACAATGAAAAGCTTTGCACTATCTACCATGGGCATTATGTAGTCCCTTCCGAAGCGACTGATTGATTGCTCTTTGATGTTGACGGACTAGAACATCCTCCTCTCCTCTGCTCAGTTGCCTTCCAAATCCCGGTCAAGATCGATCGCTAACGTTTCCGATGCATTACTGATGAGGGGGGCATCCACGTATTGATGTCGCTTCGGTTAGAGCAACTCGGATCCCGAGTTAAGGCTCCTTCCATGATCACTCTCCGAGCGTGGGATGCCCACGCCTCCCAGCCCATTGGCTTATTCTGAAATTTCCCTATTACTCTTACGGGCAATACTATTTGTGTTGACGTAGAAGTCATAGATGCCCACTTATATTACAACATTCTATTGGGTCATAGCTACAGTTATGCGATGTATGTTGTCCCTTTCGTGGTCCACCGCAAGATTTCCTTCCCTCATAATAGAAAGATAGTCACCATTGACCAGTTGACATATTACGAACCGAAGTCTCAGACCTCCCCTGAGTCCACTATCTCTTTGGTGGCCAACAAGAAAACCATCGATCCTTTGACCAGTGTTTCACCTGGAGTCTACAAATATTCCTCATTGCTTGGTACATTCCTTGGTCTTCCTCCTCATGTCTCTGATCCCATCTCATCGAATGTTTGCATGATGCAATCATCTCGGGCTACCCTCAAACGGCCTGCCTCAGCTAGTCAGCAGCCTCCTCGCCCTCCACAGCCTACTCCTAGCCCTTCGATTTAGCCTTCGGGACCTCCACCCCCTAGCCCTCCAGTTGGTACTTATGAGCCTCTTTACCCTCTTGGAACTGTTCCTCCGGGCCTTAACCATTTAGGAGCCATCCCGCCTGGCCATTACCCCTAGGAAAGGCTAGTAGAGCCTACACTTGGGTCGTGGATAGTGTCGATACCTTTCGGAGCCCTGTAGTTTGACTCAACCGAGGTACAATAGCAAGCTAAAGAGTGGAGGTACATGAACATCGCAACAGTGCCACTTCAGAGATTACACAAGCTGCATCAAGAGATCATAGACGAACTGAAGAAGCATGAACAACTCACTTATAATTTAAAAATTTAGGTAGAGAGAGAGTAAGCTTCGTAACATGGAGATCATATGAAAATATCATACAAACATACAAAGCTTATCACAAGCCCTCAGTACAGTACAATCGTCATACACTAATCAGGAACAATCTTGCAAATCCATGCACCGATCTTTCCCTCCTACTAGCCTGCCTCCACTGCACAATCCATGCTAATTAAAAAGACCAATTCGATGTAATCCCACTTTCATTGACTGCGTTATTATCATTGGAAACTCCAATGTATATGTAGATGCAATTCATGCATCACTAATAGTCACAACAGATAGTCTATCTTGCCCTTTCACCTATCTCTCCACTGGTCTCCACTGAAACTGCCATGCATTGTAGTTAACTATTATTTATGTTCAGTTGTTAATGAGTTATTAGTTGTGAATCAATTAACTAATTAATTCACTTAACTCTCACTAGTGTATCTTTCAGTTAGACTAGATACAACTAGCTCAACTGAGTTTAACTCACTTAACTAAGTTAAACTAAATAACAACTCCATAAACTACTCTTCCAAAACTGTGTCATAACTCTGCCACTTGAGTTCTAACTGAGTCCTCCATGCATTAGCTCCAGTAAACCCTTAGGAATTACGTAATTCCTTCTGTCAGCTGATGTGCCATATCTGTGCACTGAACTGAAGTGCTCCAAGAGAATAAGTAGTTGTTTAGAGTCTGATTATTATTAAGAGCTAATAATAATCGACATGCATCTATTTTTAGATCAACGCTCTATAAATAGACTTCGCCCAATATTCTAAAAATAGAATTTCATCTATTTTTCACATTTGACCAACCATCTACAAATAGCCTCCTGCTACATATAGAATATGCTCACCATGTCTAAAAATAGACATACACCTAAAAATACCCTGTGTGGGCCCCACCTAGTTTAGGTGATTATTTTCCAACTAGGATCAAGGATGATGTTTCAGGATGCCTCCTTCACTGTTTCTTGTTGCAAACTTCAACACTCCCTCTCAACAAGAAAGGTATGTCTTTGCATGCGACATGCAACTCCATGCATTCGCCCTGCAACTCTTGTTGCAACACTTCCGAAACTGAAAGGCTCCAAACAACTCAATCAGTATAATGCATCTGTCATCAAAGTCTTCGACTTCTGCTTAATTACCGCACATGTCTTCAGGAACCACTGCGTTGTTGAACTCTGCACCCATGCACTCTGCACTTTCTGTCAACTCTGATCCGCACTCCAGTATCTGACATTGTCACTTTGATCTGCCTGCATCAATCCAACTGATCATGCTATTGCTGCTCAGGCACTCGTAGCCGGTGTTCAATTCATATGATCCACACCATCTCACGAAATCCCGCCTGCAATATCCTCTTGGGATTACTCATGCATGTCGCCCCACCTCTCACCCGGTGGTATAGCTGCATGCACTCCCTCTGCCCATCTGGCACAAAATTTCTCTACATGAGTGGATGCTCCCACATCATGATCCTCATCTTGTGGCTGCTCCACATCCTGAGGTTCACTCTTACCTACATGCAAATTCATCTCCCTCTCAAGCTTCAATTTCACGGCTTTCTTGCACTTCCCAATAGTAGGAAGCTTTGTAGAAATCCCATCAACATCAAATCTATAAATATTCTCCTGCATTTTTATTTTTTCGAGCTTGAAGCGCTAACTTCGGTCGCTTCGTTTTGAACAAATCGTCAAAGACTTCCACATAGCATATGGAGTGGCTTTCCATGAAGGTCGAGACAATATGGTCTCTCACACCCTTCCATCGAATCCTCCCTTGCCCCTTGCTTTTTTCCATGCGTCACACTGCGCATCCGTCTAAGTGCTTGTGGAACATCTCTCTCATGAATTCTCTGCCATTATCTTCAAGCACCGTCTCCATCCCGTCCTTCCAGTTATGTAGTTAGAGCTTCGAGGCATACTCAACCGCAACCCATTGAAAGACATTTAAATGTATACTCAATTGTCGCATCAAGAAACTCTTATAAATTTGAACAATCACTGGAAGACAAACTCACTTCACAATTAAAAATCTTCAATCAACAATGCTCGATACCATGTAGAAATTATATGCACTAAGCATGCATATGTCCAAGATCCACCTGATCTCACACTATTTAATCCTTATGCAAGATACTGAATCTATTCCACTTGTTAATCCTTTGCGGAAAAATTAATTGCACACACATGTGAAGCATAAACAAAAATTCAATCGCATATAACACAGTTTTTAACCGAGAAAGCCTGAAGCTGAAAACCCCAACTATATATTATGTAACATGGAGACCATATGACAATATCATACAAACATACAAAGCTTATCACAAGCTCTCAATACAAGACAATCGTCATACACTAATCGTGAACAATCTTGCAAATCCATGCACCGATCTTTCCCTCTTGCTAGCCTCGCTCCCCCGTGTAGAATCCAAGCTGATTGCTAAAAGACCAATTCGATGTATCCCACTCTCATTGAATCATATGACATTGGCTGAAACTCCAATGAATATGTAGATGCAAAGCTTCATGCATCACTTCTATAGTCACACAAATAGTCTATCTTGCCTTTCACCTATCTCTCCACTGGGTCTCCACTGAAACTGCCATGCACTGTAGTTAACTGATGTATTTTTCAGTTGATTAATGAGTTATTATTTGTGAATTAATTAACTAACTAATTCACTCCACTCTCACTAGTGTATCAATCAGTTAGACTAGATACAACTAGCTCAATTGAGTCTAACTGAGTTAAACTAAATACAACTCCATAACTACTTCTTCCAACTATGTCATAACTCTGCCACTTGAGTTCTAACTGAGTCCTCCATGCATTAGCTCCAGTAAACCCTTAGGAATTGCGTAATTCCTTCTTTCATCTGATGTGCCACATCTGTACACTGAACTGAAGTGCTCCAAGAGAATAAGTTGTTGTTTAGAGTCTGATTATTATTAAGAGCTAATAATAATCGACATGCATCTATTTTTATATCAGCGCTCTATAAATAGACTTCGCCCAATATTCTAAAAATAGAATTTCATCTGTTTTCACATTTGACCAACCATCTACAAATAGCCTCCTGCTACATATAGAATATGCTCACCATGTCTAAAAACAGACATGCACCTAAAAATAGCCTATGTGGGCCCCACCTAGTTTAGGTGATTATTTTCCAACTAGGATCAAGGATGATGTTTCAGGATGCCTCCTTCACTGTTTCTTGTTTCAATATTCAACACCTAGAGCAAAAAATCACTATGTAGATAGTATTGCAAACCATATTCTAGATTTGCATTTAGCACACGCATTTAACACAAGACAATAACATAAAAATATCAAAACGATGCATATCCATAATATGTGTTGTATAAAATGTTTTAGAGTCCATCCACTCTGATACATATGACATGCCCATAACATCTTACAAAACTCAAAACTGGGGGCACCACCTGCCCTACACACTAATCACTATTTGGAGGATCCCGAGCCAATGGCTCTGCTCCTGCATCTCGTAAATCATGCATACCCTGTCTGACCATCGCCATGCACCGCATGACCCCCTCGCCAATCATAGGGTAGACCAATACATGGCTCTATGTACTGGTCATCTAAGTCATGCCATCCGTGCTCTAAAACATCGGTCAAAAGCCTCTCACATCTGTGATGGATGTCCTCTAGGAGGGCTGCTACATCCTCATTTTGCTGCGCACTCAGTCCACTAGATCCTGTGGTCCCCGATACTGCAGGTCGTCCCATATATCTGGCCAGTTTTACCGGTGTTGTATCTACATACCAAAAGTGAAAGAATCAGTACCACATAAAATATTCTAGACCTTTACATGCACATAAAATATTATCAATTTGTCACTTACCATCGGACCCCCATATTCGACCAAGCGGCAGTGGCAAATCTAGGTCCCCACAATAACTCATCCCACTATAAGGATAGTCGTCTATATACAATGGCATTTGATCCCAATGAACAAATAACTCGAGTCAACCCGTCCAACTGCCCCACCTCCTCCTCTGCACTATAGTCGCCCCCACCGGCGCATCCTAGGCTCTCTCAGGCCCCCATCTTGGAGTTGTATGCGAGGTCGAAGTGTGGGGATCTTCTCAAAGAAGAACGAGCACAAAAATGTACCATATGCACAGTCATGGTTCACTTGCCGCTTGCATAGTGAAAATTGTCGTTTCAACGACGACAACATCATCTGGGCCCACCCATAGTAGGTCCCACTCAAAACACTCTCCACAAGCATCATCTACCCCCCGGTGATGTGATGGAGTGCCTGGTTGCCTAGGATCCACAGCACTGCTATGGCCACAGCACGGGTCTCTAACCTCTCCAAATCCCCAATGGGTATCCGAGTCCCCTTGACTTGGAGACCTGGTCGACAATGGCGCTCTGCAAACTCTATGATATTCCGCCCCCACGGTAATACTAGTTGAGTATTCCATACCATCCCAAGTGGTGGGAGACCATTCAGAAAATATATATCCTGGACCGTCAACTTGATCTGGTGCCCCTACACTATAAAGACCTCATGGTCTGAATCCCAATAGCTGACAATCCAGGCCAGTAAAGGCTCTCCAGCTCTCATCAAAGGGTTCTCCACAAACTTCAGAACCCCAAACCTGGCCAATGCACTACGAACACCTTGATCCTCCTGGATCTCCGACCGTAATGCGCCCAGGTCTCTCTCTTTCCAGTTGATCCGTAATTCTGCTATATCTGCACAAAACCATCATATTTGTCAGTGTACAGATAGGAAAGACTGTATATCATCATAAAAACCCAATGCTCAGCCAAAAAATAGCACAGAAAAAAGCCCTCCCTGACAAGTCGCACTTTTCAGGCCCAAACCTAGGACAGGTCGTAGTTTTTTGCTCAAAACCTGCTACCTAGGTCGCACTTTTTGCCCCAAAAAGTGCGACCCGACTGTGAATAGGAGCAGGGATCTATTCCTGAGCCCTGGGGACCTAATCTGAACTTTCAATCCACTGAAAATAAAGAGTAGGGTTAGGCCTCTTACCTGCAACTAACGGATCTCAATTGCAACGGTTGGTTTGTCCGCTACGATCGCCGCAATATTTAGGGCCTTCAAATGGAAAGCTCTCACCGAGCCCTCAAATGGGACACATTTTTCCCAAGAAGCATCACTTCACCCCTCCTCAAAATCGAATTTCTTCACTTGCAACACTTGTACTAGGGGCACCACTTTGCCTCCATACTTGTCCACGCTTGTGTCGACTTTCGTCGAGAGTTACCATCTTGTACTCATGTTTTTATGGTCCCCATTGGACCTTTTCTGTGTGGTAGCACCATCGAGTCACCCTTGTTTAGAGAATCTGAGTTGAGTCATCATTGCATTCATGGAGTCTATCCCGAGTCCCTTTACATCCCACTATAGTCCTCCATCCTTCATTGCTTGGTCCCTCTCTCGTGTCACACGTTATGGCCTTCAATCCCACTGTCCCCTATCCCTCATGATATTGTGTCAGTCGTTGCCAGGTCATCCATGCCCTTTATGCTCTAGCAAGGGAAGTTGTCCATTTGCTACTCAATACCCCCCATTTAATCATCATCATTGGTGTCAATCTGTCAGTTGCTCTACTATTTTCTCTCGTGCCTTAGTTGAGGATCCCATATTGCCTCACCTATGGTGGACCTCCTTCTATCGACATCAGCTCATTCATTCCAGAAGATAGGTCTAGAGGCGGTGTACCTTGGTTCCAGCTTCCACTCTTGTTCAGTGCCTCAGATCAGGCAAAGGGACTCCTTACTTCCCTTTGACTTGATTGTTTCTCAGCTCCAGCTCCTTTCAGCATGATCGAGATCCGTATACTTGATGGTTCAGTGATGCAGTAGCTGATATCGGTGATTCCCGGGTGTGTGTGAGATGCCTCATCCCTCATGAGGGGGTGGCCCTACAGGTAGTCCCCCACATACCTGGATGACCTTTTCATTATAGCCTTTGATGCAGCTCCATACATTTGATGATGTCAGCCTCAGCCGCTTGCAGCACCTTTTTGTTTGCATGTATCAGTCTGATTTTCAGAGCCCTTCCCTGTTTTCAGGGGCATCTGGGTTGTATTTATATCTCATGTACTCAGATATTATTGTAAGTCCTGGTTGTTATCCCATTCACAATATGTATGTGGGATTCATTATCTTGTTGTTTATCTGGCTCATGTTTATGCCAGCATATACTATATTGTTCAGTCCATTGTTTATTGGACGCCTTATTCTTTGTACTTTGTCTTGGTAGGCATAGGTATGCCTCCCCCGCCGCCTATAGCATAGGTACTCACTCATAAAACAATTTTCATTTTAATTGCAGCTCTCGCCCTTTGGGTGGCTTCAGTCCTTCAAGATTTTAATTACCTTATACTTTCTCTCTTCGACTTCCCCTTCAACAGTGATTGAGTTCTTACAACATATCAAATGATAATGACATTCCCTATGCTCGCATACCCGTAATTTGGGTTACACCATTTTTTGGTCATCTAACCCATTGTTATTAGATGGACCCAAGTACACCATGTAAGACCAATTTTACCCTAAGTAAAATCGCATTCACTATGAAAAATAACTTAGTAAACCACCTTTATTAAGTTGTTTATGGTCTAAATAGGAAACCCCATGAGGAAATATTAAATAAATCTACATTTTTTTTATTTTCCTCAAGGAATAATTAGTTAAGCAGCAGTTTAATTAATATTCCTGGTTATATTTAACCCAAAACAGGGAAATTAATTAGATAAATCATTATTTATCTTATTATTTCCTGAGAATAATTATTTAAACCTTATTTAAATAATATTCTTTGTTGAATATGACTAAATCACCCTTAAATAATTAAATAAATCATTATTTATTTGATTATTACTCAACCACATCCTTAAAATGATAAATAAATCATTTATTTATTTATTATTTACAAATAAAGGGATTTGACCCAATTCAAATTCCTTTTCCCTCCAACAAATATAATAAAATATTCCATAAAAGTTGTATCTTGATATGGTTAATAATATTTTAATTATGTACCAATATCTAGACTAACTCAATATTTTGTTATAAATAGAAGGGTTTTCTCATTCATTTACCACCTTTTGTTGCCTAAATATCACTCTGGATCTATACTTTTGGTCTGACTTTGATCCACCATCATAGTCATATTTTGCTACCATTTTTTGTCTGGGTTTTCTACACCATCAAGAGAGAAGAATTTTAGATCTGAAGTGCTCAGGACTTACAAGAACCCATCCCATTGAGGAGAACTGGTAACACCCTTCTGTGTTTTCCTCCCAAGTGCCATTAATACAAAATTCATTCAACATATTCTTGTCTTATCTATTGAATGCATGGAGTAAATCTTGTTTTTCTTAACTGCTTAATGTCTTCTAATGCATAGATCTATATTTTTGCAGCATTTATCTTAATCACCTAACTCCAGTTCTGAGGATATTGGCAGCCATATTTGCTGTTAGGGTTGTTTGTTATGCACAACTAAAGTGGTCTTTTTTCGTATGCTTGGAATTAAGATTCATATTAACAGCACACTTATCCTTTAGGAGGACACTCAGGATTTTTAAAAACTTACCACATGGTGAAGAAAGATTTTTTTTGGGATGGCCTAAAATATGATATTCAAAATTTTGTGGCGGAATGTTTGGTTTTCCTGTGAAATAAAGTTGAGACAATTAAGACCCTGGGTCTTCTACAACCTTTAACCATTCCAAGTCAATGTTGGGAGGATATTTCAATGGATGTTATCACAGGTTTACCTAAGTCCGAAGGAAAGAGTGTCATCATGGTGGTAGTTCATAGACTTACCAAGTATGCACACTTTTGTGCATTATCTCATCCATTTAAAGCAAGTAAAGTTTCTACTGCATTTATGGAAACAATTCAAAAGCTACAAGGAATCCCAAAGATTATTGTAAGTGACAGAGATCCCATTTTTACTGGAAATTTTTGGATGGAAATATTTTCTTTTTTTGGTACTCAACTAGCTCATAGCTCATCTTATCATCCTTAATCTGATGGTCAAACTGAGATAGTGAATAAATGTTGGAAGGATATATTTGTTGTTTTGTATCTGATAAGAAAACACAATGGGTCAATTGGTTGCCTCTCGCTTAATGGTGGTATAACACTTCCTTCCATACTGCAGCAAAAATGACCCCATTTATGGCACTTTATGGATATCATCCACCGTCCATCACATCTTATTTAAGAGAAAATTCTAAGGTTCAAGCACTGGAAGATCACATCGAGCATCAACAAGAAGTTTTCCAACTCTTAAAGGATAACCTAAATTTGGCACAAAATCAAATGAAACAACAGGCAGACCAACATCGCAGCAAGAGAAGTTTTGATGTAGGAGACTGGGTAT
Organism: Pinus albicaulis; assembly: GCA_034641835.2. Classification (NCBI taxonomy): domain Eukaryota; kingdom Viridiplantae; phylum Streptophyta; class Pinopsida; order Pinales; family Pinaceae; genus Pinus; species Pinus albicaulis. The sequence continues at coordinate 916,656,384 of CM076582.1, forward strand.
TTTTATGGCTACAACAATACAAACAAATGTCCCTCAAGCAAGCTAAGAAGGATAATAAATTATCGCCAAAGTACTATGGTCCTTACAAGGTGTTGCAAAATATTGGTACTATGGCATACAAATTGAAGCTTCCTACTTCTTCGTGAGTGCATCTAGTTTTCCATGTTTCATGCTTAAAGAATGGTATAGGGAACAAACTTCCAGTTCAAACAATATTTTCATAACTTGATGAGGAAGGAAAAATCATATTGGAACCTAAAGCAGTCACGGAAACAAGAACTCGACAACTACGAAATCGATCAATTTCAGAGTATCTCATCAAATGGAAGAACTTACCCATTGAAGATTCTACAAGGGAGGATGAGAATTTTATGCAAAAGCATCTAAAGCTACTCAAGCATTGAGGACAACACTTTTTTGAAGGAGAGGGGCATGTTAGGTCCCTATATTACTGGTATAGTCCCTTATTGTTGTTAGTGTAACCCCCTTATTGTTATTTTTGTACCCCTGTAACCCCAATAATGTTATTATTCTGCCCTTACATTATTATTGTTAGGTCGGCTAGGATTATATTGTGACCCCATGGAATCCTATATATAGAAGGAGGTTTTTTCATTTGTACCATCGAAGAATTGTTCATTTATGTAATGTAAAGGAGGTTTCCCCCTCGAAGTGGCTTATTTCTAAGGCATTGATCTCTCTTTTCTTCTATTTTTGGAGTTGTTTTCATAACACACATCGTTTCCATCACTTCTCCTGCTGTATATTCCACTAATAAAACCAAATGAAAAACCTGTGACAGAGTCGAAGGATGCAAAGTATGGCACCTTCGCACCTTTATTGTTGGATTCAGTGTAATTTATCAAAGAAAACCTTGCAAAGATTCTGCAGTTGAAGTTCGCAAAAAATGATTTCAATGACAGAAAGAAATATCTGCAGTTCACACCAGAAAAATACTTAAAACAAGTGCACTACCCTAAGAGTGGTGTGACAAGATTAGAACCACAACAATGTGTGGTTGGATTGGCGCAGTTGAGCTTGTTGAATATGTTGAATGTGACGCACTTCGGCAGAAGCCCAGAAAGTAGAGCTTATGTGAGACAACTACTTGTGCTGGTGCACGATGGATGCCTGTGGATGGGGAATATGATCCCTATCGACCCAATGTTAATATGGAGAATCACAATACTACCTTATCAAGGGCTAAGCCCCGCAGAGGAGTTTGTTGGGAAAGATCAGGACATATCCATAACAGACAACATGAAGAAGAGGTTTGGACTGACGAAATGGAAGGGAGGTTATGATATAAACTCGATCAATGACTAGGGATTTCGATTTGCAACACATATATTGGCTGAAAAAATCATGAGAAAGTGTCAAGTGAATGAATTCCCTGCATCGATGGTTTCATTAATTGCGTAGTGTGCTAATGGGGTTTAGTACAACTGGGCCACATATATATGCCAAGATTTTCTGGATGACTATTGCAAGGCTCAAGAGAAAGGTACTTCGTTTCACTATGCATGGTTAATTCTAATAATTGCGATGTTTACATGGAGAGAGCCTGAAGATTCGTAGTTCCCTCCACTAGTCTTGGAAGTTTCTGAAGTTGCGTGATATGCCTCGCTATGGTATACCATTGATCAGGCATGAGCATAAGATAACATCATGTTTTTTTTGTATACCATATGAATTTACACATGTTGGTGAACCAACAGCCTCGCCTTGCACCGAGCCTATACAAGCAGTATAGCTTTGTCACAAATTTTAGGGATGACTTCCACAAAATTTATGTATAGGATCACAGGAACATAAGGAATACATGGCATCCCTTGCCGTATTTAGTGGCAGAATAAGATCTCCTAGCACAGATACAACAGTGGCTCGCAGAGTAGATCACTGTGTTGGAGACACAGATGAAGGATACTGCAATAGAGGAGGACACGACGCAACTCGGGGAAGCAAGTGGGAAGGATAAGGATGAGAAAGAGTCAGAACAATAGGAGGAATACGATGAGGGACTCTAGGATCCTACTAGAGGTGATGAGCAAAACAAAGAGTTTGAAAATATAGAGGCAGACTCATCTGTTGCAGAGAAGAGGAAGGCACGCGTCGAAGCTTCTGCAAGAAGACAAAAGAAGTAGAAGGCAGACAAGAAAAGGAACATAACACCATTGGTCCTCATTGATGAGGACTTGGACCAAATTGGGGACAGAATTCAAGAAGCAACAGTGGAATCATGGAACAATCTAGAGGATCTCTATGTTGCACTTCTAACAAGTTTCAAGGAGCGCATTGCAGAATTGAAGATATTGGCATTGACAGTCAAACAGCCAGTGCAAGCAGAGGAGAACCTTGGAGAGGAAAGGCTAGTAGAGCCTACACTTGGGTCGTGGATAGTGTCGATACCTTTCGGAGCCCTGTATTTTGACTCAATCGAGGTACAATAGCAGGCTAAAGAGTGGAGGTACATGAAAATCGCAGCAGTGCCACTTTAGATATTACACAAGCTGCATCAAGAGATCATAGACAAACTGAAGAAGCACGAACAACTCACTTCTAATTTAAAAATTTAGGTAGAGAGAGAGTAAGCTTCGTTGAAGTAGAGGCTTGACCATGTGATCCAAGAGAGGGATCAAGCAGTACAACAACAACAGAAGCTGAAGGAGGTGGTCGAAGAAATATGTCGCGAGGTTCCAGACATTGATGTCTGAGAAGAGGAACCAATGGAGGACAAGGTTGCAAAGCTCAACCTTGCAGTAAAAGGATACAAGGATAAGATCACGGACGTGAAATTTATATATGAGATTAATATCAATGATCTACAGATGAAGCTACAACCAACCACACTAGAGGAAGTGCGAGAGCTAGAGAGAGGCTGACTTGAAGGTTGCAGTGGTCGGCATCTCCACAACAGTGGCAGATTGTAGGAATTTACATGGTAAGTTCCTTAGATCAAACGCCAAAGGTCACCGCTCACAAACAGATCACAAATCAGTACACTAGTATTTGACATGGTTAAAACCCTCAAAGAGGGAAACAGTCCATGACCTAAGCCAGTGTGGCCACTTCAGGCAATTTATTAATATAAAAAAAGAAAATTTACATAAGCTTCTCTCATAAACAGTTGCCGGAAAAATGACCATCCATTCTATTTAAATAGAGATCATGGACCAATCAGGTGTTAAGCCACAGATCAAGTGTCGGTAATACCGAGGAGAGAGTGAACCGTTGGATCACTGCATATCATGATCGTCGGATTATAAGTTACAAATGTACATAGTAAAGAAACACACTTTACCTAACTCTACGCTAGACCAAGTTATACTTAACTATTTCCTATGTGTCGAAATATCCTAACATCCCACCTTAAGAACAACTTGAGATAGGATTGAAGGATTTATAAAGGTGACACAAAAGGAGACTATTTCCTATGTGTCGAAATATCCTAACATCCCCCCTTAAGGACAACTTGGGATAGGGTTGAAGGATTTACAAAGGTGACACAATAGGAGAAGGAAGGAGGCATTAGAGCCTATCCCCCCTTAATGATAACTTTTTGAACTCCAAGCATATATCGAAGTCTGGTAAACTTCGCTTCTGTGAGATCCTTTGTAAAGATACAACAACTTGATCATTGGTTGAACAATACTACACTTAAAAAACACGATCTCAAATGAGCTTTATGATGAAGTGTATATGAAGCTCAATGTGTTTCATACGCTGATGCTGAACTGGATCTTTGCATAGTTGAATGGAACTCTGATTATCACGCCAAAGTGTAGTTGGATGTTGCTAATGAAGACCAAATTTATACAGGATCTGATGAAGCCACATGGCTTCCTTGCTGGTTTCAACTACACCATGATACTCTACTTCTGCCGAAGAAAGAGATATGGCACTTTGTTTCTTACAAGACCATGTAATAAGTCCTAAACCAAGAGTGAATACATATCTTGTAGTAGAATTTCGATCATAAGGGTCACTAGGCCAATCAGAATAAGTAAAACCAATCAAAAATGGAGATGCTCCTGCACTGTAATGAATCTCGAACTGAACTGTACCTCGAATATATTGAAGTATTCTTTTAGCTGCTTTCTAGTGACTTTCATGAGGTTAGTGCATAAATCGAGCAACAAGACCAACGACAAAGGAAAGTTCAGGATGGGTATGGGTTAGATACAAAAGTTGAAATGTCTATCTATTCTATTCCCTTTAGAAGAGGAACAAGATCCCAAGTATCATTTTTCAATAAGGAATGATATTCTTCATTCATAGCTTCATCCCAATCTGGATGACCTGAAGCTTCTTCAAAGGTGTCTGGATCAGGATCTTTTGGAACTTGAACCAATAATGAAGAGGCTCTTTCAAACTGGTAATGTGTACGACGTTGATCTGCAAACGCAGCTCAGGGGGAATCAACACCCCCCCTCAAACGTAGCTCGGGAGAATCGAACCTGGGTCCAGGCTCTGATACCATGTAGAGGTTTTCCATTACACCAAAACCCGTAGGTGTTGGTAAACTTCCAAACTGGTAACTAGGATCCCTAGGGTGAGAATTACAGATTCCCTTGTGGGAAGATATTGGATGAGAGTTTACAGATTTGGACTTCAATGAAAGAAGATCCAAATGTGCAGAGACATCCCTTTGCTACCACATTCCCTTCCCCATCAAATTAGCCTTGTCCTCAAGAATGAAGCTGCAGAAACTACTGAAGAATAGTGGTTGGTTCCCATGTCGCATATTCTGGAGAGATGTCTTTCCACATGATGAGAACTTCCTTGATCATTTGGCCACATATATGTGTTTCTCAAGCATGGAGGACCTATTCATGCTAGAGCTAAAGTGAACCTTCCTCATCCAATTCTGGCAGAATTGTCTAAACCCTGTAATTTTTCCCCGTGATTTTCTTGAGGCAGGATACATGGAAGATTGGGTGGACTTTTGATGTGGTCAACAGGGCCAGTTTGTAAGTTGTTGCGTCGATACGTTGAATTACCTGATAAGGCCCATAGAATTTTGGGGCTAAATTTTGGCAACCCTTTTCTTTAAGAGAGGTCTTATTATAAGGATGGAGTCACATAAACACCTGGTCACCTGCTTGAAATGACCTCTATGAACTATGTTGGTTAACCTATTGCTTCATCTTATTCTAATTTTGATGTAGATTATCTTTGAGATGAGTGATCATGGTGACACGGTTCTACAAGAGTTTATCAATTGCTTGCACTTTGGAAGATCCGAGGAGATAATAATTTGGTGAAGGTGGGATTTGGCCATACGCTACCTCACATGGCATCATCTTGGTGGCTTCATAATAGTTAGTATTATACCACAATTTCGCTAAAGGAAACAACCATACCCATTTATGATGCATTTCTTAAGTGAAGCACCACAAATAGGTCTCCAAACATTCGTTGACAACTTATGTTTGGACATCTATCTAGGGATGATAAGTGGTACTCATTTTGAGTTGCATGCCATGTATCTTGAATAGTTCCTGCCAAAACTTGCTAGTGAAAGTGGGGTCTCGATCAAACACAATGGAATTTGTCATTCCATACAGTTTGAATATTTGATCCACGAAAACTTGAACCACCAATGTTGGGGTAAATGGGTGTGGTAAAGCGCAAAAATGAGCCTATTTGGAAAGTCTATCAACAACCACCATGATGATTGATTTGTTGCCTAAATTTTGGAGACCTGTAATTAAATCCAAGGAAACATTTGTCCATATGGTAGCAGGGAGTGGAAAGGGTTGTAAGGTTCCCAGTAACTTGATCGTTTCCCCTTTATTGTGTTGGCATACTTTGCATTCAACTACAAAAATTAGAATGTCATGTTTCATTCCGGTCCAAAAGAGAGAGTGGCGTGCTCATGCATAAGTATTCTAAAAGTCTAAATGTACTATGATGGGAGAGGAGTATAACTCTTCCAAGATGCAGGTTTTGAGGATGCAGTTCGGGGAGAGCACTACACGATCCTTATAGTGAAGAATATCATCCTTCCAATAGTAATCCTTTGGGGAATTAGGGTCTACTCGTAACTCATTGATGAGTTGGGACAAAGAGGGGTGGGAGAACCATTCATGATAGGCTTCTTCAATCTAATATGGTATGGGAAGAGAGAGGGATAAAAGGGTGCCATATTCCTCAAATTGGTGAGATAAGGCATCAACCACTACATTGTCACGTCCCTTCTTGTATAATATCTCATAATCATATCTATTGCAATCGAAATTGCAAGGAGTTGTTGCTCTGTGATCTAGTGTATGTTATATCACCAGACATACACAAGCACGACTAAGAATATATACCATATCCCCAATCCCACATGATTCACAACCAGCATGCAATTGGATCTATGTTATGAGGAATAGAAAATTACCTTTCCTCCACGTAGATTGCAGACGAATCTTGAGTTCGAAGCAGACTTCTTGCTCTCCACACGAGCAATCTACCTGATCCGCTTTCGATCTCAATACTTGCACACAATCACAAACATACAAGGACAACAAGTGATCTTCCTTGGAAGATCATTAGATAAACAAAGATATAATCATAAACCAATCACATAAACCGAAACACGATCATATGAGGGAGAGAACATAAATCTTCATTAATCTCAATAACATGATACAACGCTTCTATACCTCCGATCTAGCATCTCCTCTCTACAATCTGATAGAGTTTTTCCAACAGATGTGATGGATGAGTATGAATAGTACTCACATAGAAACTAAGACCTCATTAGCTCTCAAGGTGATGGCAAGATAGCAACAAAGAATCAAGATCTCAGCGTGACAACAACATGGCCATCTAGGCGCTCTAGACTAGCCTAACCCTCTCAAACGATCCAATATAAATAGGTAAATTACAGGTCTCGGGAGGATGAATGTGGACTCTCAATAAGATGAAAATTTAGATAAACTTCTAATGGATGATTCTTGGCAAACTCAAATCAGTGATTAATTAAGGTAATCTCCTAGGGACTAAGTCAGTTAGGAAAGTTTCCTTGATTGCAGGCTCAAAACAGAGGGATGAGGGTAGTAATTGTGTGCATAAGAGGCCTTGGTCGCGGTTGAAGGCCCTTAAACACGGGAATAAGAGGTCTTGGTCATGGTTAAGGGTCAAGCTAGCAAAAATGTCACCTCATGTCATGAAAAAGGTAATTTATCATGAGGGCTAAGGGTCAGTGATCTAGGGGTATAAAAATAGGTTGATAACAATATCCTAGCATTTTATGAGCCATTTATTTTGTTGTGGAAATGATAATCATTGACCCAAGAAATATTTTAGGCTATGATGATCAGTGTGGATTTGGAAACGTCGCCCCAATAAGTATGGTCTCCAAGTGTCAACTACATGTAAGATGGCCATAATTTATTTCTCATACGTAGATTGAATAAATTCTTGCCATTGAGTTGTTGACTGGTGAAAACTAGTGGTCGACCTTCCTGCATTAATACTGCTCCAATGCTTTTACTTGAAGCATCACATTCAATCACAAAAAGGTATTTTGAAGTCTAGTAGGGCAATATTGGAGTGGAGCACATGTTTTGTTTGAGAGCCAAGAAGGCCTGCTGAGCTGCGTCAGTCCAAAAAAAATATTTTTTTTCTTGAGAAGATTAGTGAGGGGCCTAGAAATGTGTCCATAATTGTTGACAAATTTGTGATAGTAGCCCTTGATACCCAAGAAGCCTCTCAAGCTCTTCAAGTTTTTTGGTTGGGGCTAATCCTACATTACCTGAATATTTTTTGGATCAACCCTCACTCCTTCACAACCCATAAATGTCCCAAATACTCCACTTCTTCCATGCCAAAAGAACACTTGGATAACTTGACAAATAATTTTTGATCCTGTAGAAGTTGCAATACCTTGTCAACATGTTGAATATGTGTGTCCCATGTTATGTTGTAAATGAGGATTTCATCAAAAAATACCAAGATAAACTTAATGATATATGGTTTCAGAAGGTGGTTTAAGAGGCTCTGGAAAGTGGATGGGGCATTACAAATACCAAATGGCATGATGAAGAATTCATAATGGCCTTCATGGGTTCTGAAGGTTGTCTTGGGAATGTCAACTTCATTCATCCTTATTTGGTGATAGCTCGAGCAAAGGTCCAGCTTAGTAAAAAAAATTGCACCATGGGGTTCTGTTGAAGCCCTGAAAATTGGGTCTACAACAAGGGGGATACCCACCCGGTCCGGACCTTGGTTAGTAGCTCCTTTTCCGTTTGGTGTAGTGGGTCCAACTGGGGATAATGGGACCAGTTTCCCAATATGTGTGTGTGTGTTGAGAATTGATATTTCCTTTCTAAAAAATTCCTAAGTGAAATGCTTATATTCTAGTTCTGATCTAATAACATGCAAAATTGTATTCTAATTAAACAGAAATATCTAATTCTAAACTAAACCCGGGATGTAATATTTTCTTTATGCGATCTAAAATGATTTCAAATAGCAATTGGTAATAAAGATCATTCAACTGTTATATGAAAAGAATTCAATAAAGATAAACCACTTCTTATAAAAAGTTAGACGAAACAGTTGTGAAAAACATATCGCATAATAAGTTATACATACATTAAGCATAAACAAATGGCTATCACCGTACAAAAGTGCCAAATGATAACTCAAACATTCAAGCATTAATATATAAACAACTGAACATAAATATCACTTTAACACAAAGGCAGAAATAGTTAAGAGATAAAAGTACCATTTATAACTAGTTCTACTCATGAGCTTCAAGCAATAATGTCTTATCTCTTCTTAATTCAACATCCACTAAGAGTACAAAAGTGCAACATCAGTAGTAGATATTAAACACAGATATCAATAAATCCCGTTCCATTCATTCATCAAAACCTCCTCGGAGGGTGCAAAAGTGCATGTTCTGACGACAAGTTTTTGACAAATTTCAGGACCTTTCTCTAAATGCATGAGAAGGGTTTAAATAATACTAACTAAATCTAAAAATAATTAATTACAAAAATGTAGGATACGGTTTAAATGACCGTCCTCTTTTTAGGCAAAAATAAAGCAAAACTAATACTAAATCTAAAATTTAACTTAACAACTAACTAATTGTGAATCTGTTCTTTGGAATTGCAAGCATTCAGCATTGATCTGAGAAGAATAGGTTGGCCGACTTCAAACTTTAACTGTCCTGTGAAAACGGAATCGGCAAGAGCCGGCGCCATCTTTTCGGCAGAATTGATGATACACTTGAGATTCATACACTGGCTGTGTGGTTTTACCAGACATGCCCAGTAAGAATCCCAATTTAACTTTGTCAATCCTTTAATCAATTCTGCCTTTTCTTGGGCTTTCTGTTTCCAGTCTGTCTGCAGTTGCTGTGCTTTTGGTAGGTACCCTGGAGTAGTTTCAAAGATCAGATTTTCCTTGTGTAAATTTTCATTTATACAATCAATAATATTGCTGGCTGTTGTGGCTACTTCTTTTGTCGCCTTCTCTGCCTTCCTGATCTGTGCATCCCACTTATTAAAAAGTATTTCTTTGTGATTTTCATTGATTATAGGTGCACCTGCTCTTTTCCCCTCCTCTGTTTCTTTCCAAGCCAAATAGTCAGTAACTCTTTTATCAGTTAAATCATAATCATGTCGTAAGTCTACGACATGATTAGTGATTTTATCACTTTCTTCACAGTAAGAGTTTCATTTTGATATTCTTTGGCATAACATTTCTTGTTGTTGCAGTGGTTGGTAATTTAAGGAAATGGACTTTGTGATAAATTTTGTGAGCTTGGGATCATCTTTGTGCATTTCTTGCACATCCTGTAGCTGTTTCTCTTTTTCAGCCAAGCTATTCTGATATCCAATCTGCATTTGTTGAAAATCTTGTTGTAATTTTTCAAGTTGTTTCTGTGCTTCACTGTTAGCATTGGCTTGTTGCAGTTGTTGTTGCAAGACCTGTACCTTATCTTCTTTCTCATTCAATAATTTTCGTACCTCAGATGCTTTGTCAATGGCTGCAGAGGCATAAGCTTTTGTGATCTGGGATAAAGTGAGATTTTCAGTTGGATCAGTAGTAAGATCTTGCCATAAGACATCTAATTGTTCTGCATCATGAGAGAGCACATTTTCCAATTTCCTTTTCTTCCGTTTTCTTACTACTGCCTTGTGTTGTGGACTATAGAATATATCAAGAGGAGGAATTTTTTCTATTTTGAGCATAAGCTCAGAAGAGGGGGTAATGGGAATATGTTCTATTTCTGCGACATTCCTAGTTACTCCTGTGACTATATTTATTGTTGTTTGTACATTACTCACAGGTGTTTGTGTATTTTGTCCTTCAATATTAATCAAATCATTGAATGTTTCCCATTCCTTATCTAATTCAGTTCTGACTGATGATTGTTGTACAATGAGAGGGGGAAGATTTAACTATGGAGAGGTTGAAATCTGTTGCTGTGAGAGCTCTTTAGACTGGGCAGTATCCCTTACTGACCCTTCACTTTTAGAGTGTTTAGAGGTTTCTCTTTCGGACTTTGAGTTAGACCTGTTTGTACCTGAACTTATACTGAGACTGATACTAGGAGTTGGTTCCCTTACGGGTTCCAAGCGTAATTTATCCAAAGGGATAGTAGTTAACCTCCTTTCTTTGTACATTTTGAATTCTTGAAACTCTGCTGGAGGAAACCGTATTTGAGTCGAATGTAGAATTTCTTTAAGTGTACCTTTTTCTTGGAACATGTCATCAAAAAGATCTTCTTCTTTAGAAAACACTCTTATCTTGACTGCAGTAGTGAAATTTTTAACAATATCATATGGGTCGAATGGTATTCTTGGAAACTTGAACAAATGTAAACATGTAATATTGTTTACTTCTTTAAATGCATGACCAACATCAAATAATGAAAAGGCCCCACAGGCCACAGGAAATTGTGGCCAGATAGCCTTCTTCTTATCCTTCAACTCTTTAGTCAAACCTCCTTCTTCGCAGGTTTGATAAGCAATTTCTCGGGCGATGAGTTTATCAAGAACATACAATGGTAAAACATGAGGAGAAGCAAAACTTCCAAAAACCCTAACATATGTAAACAACTCTTCTCCAAACCATCTTGCAACAGGTAGGATGTCTACCTCTGCTTCAGGAGAAAACCTTGGAGCATCTTTATCATACAATATTCTGTATAGGGGCAACATGATGCCATGGAAAATCTTGTAAAAATAGGGAATGAACTCTGAATCCCACAATTCTTTATGATAAACATGAATGGGTAGGGGATCTTGGATTGTCCATTTCCAACCCATTAAAGGAAACTTAGAAACATAATAGATTGAATCCATTACATAAGCAGATAAGTAAAAAGGGGGATAAATTCTCTGAGAGACAGTCCGTTTAGACCGGTAATTCAAAATAGCCGTGGCTAAGTTGTCAGATAATATCTTAGCCCAATCCACAATAGTAGCATTAACAGCAGCATTCAATAACGGAAGCCATTTAGGTGAAAACTTATTAATGTCTGGCTTTCCAAAAAGCCGACAGAGCATAGCAGCAGCAAAGCAATACGAAGAAGTGAGAGAACCAGTACTATACATACCGTGTTTATCTTTCTTCAATGGTTCGTCTCTCCTGGACCAGTCCTTGGTGCATTCTGCCAAGTTTTCATTTTCTTTGGTAAACTTATCCATGAACTGTTTGTTATAATTTGTCTGTGGCTCTGGAAAATGATACATAAGCTTCAAATCTTGTGGAGTGAATGAGCCAATGAGCTCTTGATCCTGAGTCTTAAACTGTCTATTCGTACTATCAGTGCTATCCAACACCCATTTAACCATATCCGTGTATGGAATAATTTTAGGTCTTGCTGCTATCCGGTGCAAGAATGAACAAGCTAGCTCTGTAAGAGATGCTTCAGAAGACCCATGTGATCCCGCAGTAGTCGTAACCTCCATTACTCTGGGGTTTTCTTCCTCAAGTAGATTATACATGCCCTCCCAAGTAGTAATACCAGCGTCTTTGTTGCAGGCAGTGTCTGTGTACAAGGACGTCATCTCTTTATCTTCAGAACTTAGAACCTTGTCTTTCTTTCCCATAATACTCTGAATACTGCTTTGTATAGTTCTCAGTTCTTCACTCCTGCAGTTCACGAATTAAGTGAGAATAATGATAGAAAAAAAAGGTGACGGGAAAGTTTTAAATGTTGAAGACGTATAAAATATACCACCTTACGTGAAATAACTCTTCAATCAGAACGAAACCATTTTTTATTAATGAGTGACAACCATTTCATTGATTAACATTAAAGCGCATAACCAGGTCTCGATTTATGGAAATATTTCTTCGTGTAATGAGTCTTTAAAGATCTGCGATAAGGCAATCTGTGATTTGCTTCACAATATCGCAAAATCGCAATATCGCAGATCGCAATATCGTGGAATCACAATAGCGCAATATTGTAACATCGCAAAATCGCTATATCGCAATATTGCAAGATCGCAAGACATAACATACGACAAACATCCGTTAATGCATTTTCCTACGAGACGTGATTTGCGATATATGTTATCGCACATCGGTGATTTGAAGTTTTCAGCGTAAGATATAACATTCTAAGCATGCGATGCGATGAATGTAGTTTCGCATCGCGATCTCGCTATTTTTGTGTTCCTCTTATAAAGAGGCATTCATTACCTTTTTGCGACGCGATATTCCTTAAAGAGTGATTTTATTCTATGCTATCATAAAACTTAAGTTTTTTAGATTTTTCAAGGAATATTTTCCTAAGTTTATGATAGTAAGTTTTATTGAAGAAAGAAAAAACAAGTTCTAAAAAGAAAATATTTTTTAGATTTTTTGAATAAGGGTCCCCATTTATTTAGTATTAGTGATAATGCTAAATAAAAAGGGGGGGTTGTTGCTGGTCACAACAGGTTCATCAAGAATATCATCAACTACTAGGATAGGAAAATTTTCCTTGATAGTGAGCTTTTTAAGGGTCTGAAAGTCTAGACACATGCGCCATTCACCATCTTTCTTTAAAACCATGACCACTAGGGATGAATAATAGCTAGTGTTAGGATGAATAACCCCTGCTTTGAGGAGTTCCTTGATATTTTTTCAATTTCATTCTTTTGTGCAAAATTATATCTATAGGGGCGGACATTGGGCGACTAGGTACTTAGAAGGAAATGGATGCTATGATCATGTTCACCCCTAGAGGGGGAAGCTCCTTGGGTTTGTCAAAAACCTGTTGGTGGAGATTTAAGACTTGTTTCATATCAGGATGAATGTTAGTAGGAGTGGATGGAATTGAATTCCATGACTATCCCATTGTGGCCCTTTTTTAAAAGCTTCTCCATTCGATGTGAGCTGATGATAGTAGCAAAACTTTCCTGGAGTCCCTGTAGTGTATGAGTGTGGTTGTTCTGCTTCGTGGGGGCTTCATTAGGGGATAAATACCATACCACCGTGGGTTCATATTGGGGGTTATATAGTGAGGAAAAAATGACATAATATATTAAGCATATAATAGGGGTAAAGGGTTTTTATATTGGCAAGTATAAAAAATGGAGCTCAAAGTTAATGAAAAAATATAAAGGGTATAAAAAATGTTAATGAAAAATGGATACCTACAATATCTAGTGAAAGTACGGGTTTTTTTAATTGGGAAGGAATATTGGGTTCATATTGGTAGGGGGTAAAATAAAATTATTTTTAGAGGTATTTTCCAATATTTAGTCAAATTAAAGGTATTGTTTAATATTCGATAAATGCATGTGATATGTCAGAGGTTCATTTAGTGAAGCTCCTTTGTTCTGCTTAAAGCTCATATATAGCTCTTGAAAGTCCATGATGATAGGGCCTAGTTTGTGGAGCCATTCAGCACCAAGAACAATGTCACAACCACCCATTTCAATGGAAAACATGTGGGTTTTGAGGTAATAATCCCCCATTTCAAGCTTAAGGTTTTCACAACGCCCTTCAAATTTCATGGTCCCTCCATCAGTGATAAGGACTTGGAAATTAGATACCACCCTTACAAAATAATGAACGGCTTCGACTACCCTCTTATGTACAAAGTTACGCGTGTTTCCACTATCAATTAGTGCCACCAATGGCCTATGTTTAATAAAACCTCTGATTTTGAGAGTCAATGGAAAATAAATGGTCGCCAAGGCATGGAGTGAGATAAATGGCTCATGTGGCGTAGCTATATTATCAATGTATGTGCTTGTTTGATGCTCACCCTCTTCCTCCTCAGTCACTTCAGTGGACAAAACTTCATCGACGAAGATGTTTTCAGTAGCATCGATTTGAAATATTTTTTCTTCCTTGAATTTATGTCCTAGGGAGTATTTGTCATCACAGTAGTAACAAAGTCCTTGTTTCCTTCTTTCGGCCATTTCTTCTAGCAAAACATTTTGAACCTTAAGTGTTTGGGTGGGACCTGTGGCACGGGGGGATGTGATCGTGAGGCGAAAGTTGGATGATTGGATTGGGCATTGAGAGCAACTTATGCATCTAAGGCCTTGTTGCATGCTTCCAACCAAGTAGTTGGTTGATACATTCATGCATGGGCTTGGATGGCTTCGTTTAGGCCACTGATGAAACATTCCATGTCAAAGGGATCTCCTAGGTCCTCAGTACAGATGGCCAACTGTTCAAAGGATGTAATGTAGTCCCATACTGTACCAATTTTCCTGAGCTTAGTGAGGCAAACTAGAAAGTGAGATTCCCGATCAAAACAAGCACATATGGATTTTGAGAACATGTTCCAAGTTGGCCTCCCTAGATAGCATATTTGATGCCATTGCCATCGCTCTTGGTCCAAGTAAATATCTCCCACATGTAATTTAATGTCATCATACTAGATATTTTTAAGTTGGAAATATTGCTCCATTTGTGCCACCTGTATTGTTGGGTTAGAACCATTAAATTTGTAGATGTCAAGCTTGGGTGTCCTGTGGATCGAATATTGGTGACCCCCATTGAAATGAATGTGGTGGTTGGATTCTCCTTCTACATGGGCATCAACATTGTGCTCTTCCGCCATTAGTTATTTAGCCTTGCTCATGGATTTTAGCACGACTGCTTAGATTTTGGAGTGAAAGTATTTCTCTAAGGTGACCAGTTTATCCTCAGTGTTAGTTATGGGAAAGATTGGTCTAGCCATTTTTGTCACTATGGGTTGGAAATTGAAGGAGCCCCGGTACTAACCATACACTGCCCCTGGTCAAAATTTTAGCTTAAGTATGAGTAGTATGGTTGGAAAGAGGGTGATCTAAGGAGTCTATTGATGTGGGTCACTTGAAGTTGATCTAGGAGAAAATTGGGTCTGTGTGAAAATTTGGGGCTTACAGGCGAATGGTACCACTGCAATTAGTTTGTCGTCCTGAATATTTTGGGCTAGGTCTCTTGCAAAAAGCCCACGGTGACCCCATACTTCTTTTTTATAACTCCGAAAGAATTTTTACTCCCAATTGATCAATATTGTAGTTATCAAAATCCAAAATGTTTGATGCTACAAAATGTCCTACAAAAACTTGAGCTGGCATGTAGGAGAATAAACCCGAAATTCTCAGCACTAAAAAATGTTCTGCGACAATCTAATTTGTTTTGTAGCGGCCGAAACCATAATCACACAAATACTTTGATACACACTGTAGTGACCGAAACCCCAACTGTTGAATTTGATTTGGACAACAGTGACAAATCTCCAACTATTGGATATGATCTGGACGATGGTGTAAAAACCCCAACTGCTGGGCACTATGAAAGGAAGGAGGGTGATTTTCAGATAATGGAGGTAATTATGGTCACAAAGGAGTAGTGTTACGTGCTACATATCATGATATACGCATGGGTCCAACAATAGTACTCAACCCAATATTTCAAAGCACCAAATAAGGAGGATCAATTGTACCCTTAGTTGTATTACCTAACTACCCTTTGTATGTGCAAGTAATCTCCCCGACTGTTGTTCTTAGTGTATTGTAGCAAAAAGACGACCGACGACTTATCTAAGGTTGGGCTTCAGGTTAACCTAGGGGGGGCTTCCGATATACCCAAAGGTACGTGGAAGTGCAGTCTATGCACAATTCTGTCTAATGCGCTACTACTCGAAGGGGTACCCACATGGGTTACAAGGGATTCCAACAAGTGTGACCACCCCCTATAGTTCCTGCATGCATGCCTCCCCAAATTCGTAGGTTTATGCGCTCAATGAAAAATCTTATGGTTTAAAGACGTCGGAACACGTCTTTAGCCTAAAAAAAAATCTGCTAAATTTGGAGGTGCAGTTGGCCCAGGAAAGTGCTATGATACCACTTTTTATGCACTTGACTTACAAAGAATATCATAATGGCATAAATACGAGAACAATATTGCTAGAAACACAGAAAGAACACATGAAATGAGACAAGATGCAAAGATATTATATTATTTAGAAGCATAATACAATGTTCACTTGCCTCTTTGAGGGGGAAACCTCCAATAGAGCAGATCTCAATTACAATAAAACTCGACAAAACTTCCCTTACTATGTAAGACTATTTGTAGCTTCATGACATCCAAAAACCCTAACTACTTGTGTTCCCTTGCGCAATATGAGTTAACCACATTATTTATTAACTATGCCTTGTTTATAACTACCTGTGGCCCCTTTTTCATAATGCGGGTCAACTTGATGCAGGAAAATTCACCTCTTCCTGCAAAGTTCAACTTCTCAATCTAGATTACATGCACAAATTCTGTTATTTAGCAAATTAAATATTATTCACCACATTTCAAAGCATTTAAAATAACACACACAATAATACAAAGAGTCATACACAAAGGCTTTGGTGAATCTACATTTCCAATAAACAAAGGAAAACTATACATGCATAAACTCATAACCATACATTTCTCAAAACTCGAGTATGGCAAGAGTCTTGAAACTCTTATGCACAAAGAATATGTGCAACAACAAGCGAGAGATGTTAGCAAGTTTCAACAGTCAAGGACAAACTTGGATGGGGATATTGATAGGTTATGTATGTTAATGAATAGGATGCTTAGGAGAAGGTACAACAAGAAGAAAAGGACAAACAACAACAAAGTATAACTGACTGAGCAATTTTTCATCAACAAGGCAAGTGGACGAGAACAACATAGAGTTTAGAAGACTGGAGAAGTGAAGGAAACATCTGTAGTAGGGCAACAAGATGCAAAGATGAAAGGAAAACTACAACACAAGGTTTGGGATCCTGTAGGATTCAGAAATTGATGACACATGACTAGGAGGTCATGAAATTTTTCTACCTCGGGATTATGATGCAAGAGCATTAAAGCTTCCAAGTCATCAAGTTTTTTGGAGACAAAGTCCAAACAAGGTCTTAACAAGGAAAATGAATTTTATTTCCTCCTTGCAAATAATTTTAATTTCTTTATATCTTAGAGAACTATATATAGAGATAAGATTTAGTAGATAATATTTTTAAGAAGACAAATCTACCTTTTAAGGCATGAAAAATTTAGGAAATAAATCATGAGAGGTTATAGGAGAAAAAATCTTGGTAGCAATTAACAAGTTGTTAGGATAAGAAAAAGTTTAGAAAATCTGAGAAACTATTGGGGTGCTTTTAGGATTTATAAAAACTATGGAAATTCAATATTTTGTCAATAAGACAAAAACGAGTCTACCTTGAAAAGCATGAGTGTTTCGTGGATTTATTTATGGATCTAGGAAAATTTATTTTGTTTGTATATGTTATTATAAATATTGTAAGGGTAAGGAGAAAACTAATGGCTGAATGAATATGAAATCGGGCCAAGAGAGGAATGAATACTTTTTTAATTTTTTCTATAATTGTATGGACATGATTTTATTAACGAAAGGGATTTTCATCATGTTCACAAATTGTTTGGTGTATCTATGTGATTGACAATAGTTCTAATTTGTGCATGCTCTAGGATTCACTGTAAGTGAAGTAGGATTTTTATATGAAAAAATTTTGTAGACCAAATTAAGTGCTTGATGAAGTGATTTGTTGTGTGATCTAGAGAAGGTGAATTTCTAGGAAATTTAGAATTTTCTTGCATCACAAACACTTACAATCACTATTAATGTGGATAACTGCTTACGAGCTTTATTAACTCAACTAACTAATTGTGACTCTGACGAGGCCCCTTGGGCTTATTACATAAATAAAGGGGTTAGGGTTGGACCCTAATATCTATTCAGAGGGTGGATTATCAAGTCGAGGCCATTTCAAGGACCATTCCAGGCTTGGAGGTGGACAACACAACTTGGTTATTTCCAAATACTTTGTTGGGAAGAACTCCACTTTGCCTCATCGATATGGTTAGATTAACAATCTGGTTGGAGATTTATTTGCATCTAGCATATTAGGTTTAGCCCAAATCAATATAGGTTATACTAGAAATCTCCTTTTTTGTTCAATTATAGTTTCAAACACATGGTTATGTATGCTTACTCTTAGAGGCAATTAACAAAAACTATGAATTTTTGTCGTTGGTTTAGTTTCCATATTGATAGAATAGTGGTAGGAGACTTTTTCTAGAATATAAGATTGATTTCTAGCTTAAAAAAAATCAATACAAGCAAATATATTACAAAGCAAAAAATAAGAAAAGTTGTTTTCATGTGTTTCTTTATTAGAATTCACAAGTACCTCACCTTTCGTGCACATTTCCAAGCTTGTCAATGTATTACAAGTAGTGAAGGCCCACCTAAACTGGGTCTACATGTACCTCAAGTTTGTGATATTTATTACATCATAAGGCATTTCCCTTGTGGAAGTATATGTCCTTATGTGATTCTTAGAGCATAAAAATGATTTAGATGTGTTCAATAATGCAATCTGAAAAACAAAACATTTGGATATGAATTTTTACTGGATTCTATCATAAAAATACACTTTCACATAGTATTCATAAATCAAAATCATTCAAAACTATTGAAGTTGAGCTCAATATTGTCCACATCTATTCAAAATTAGTTACATTGATAAATTTGGAAAAGTTGTTTATGAGAAATTTCAATAGAGTCCCCCCTTAGTATAAATGTTCCTATTTTCTTCTATATTCATGTGTCCCTCCCTACCTCAAAAATGGGAAGAGATTTATGGAGTTAGTCCTCTTGCAGATTGTCTTTGCAGTGTATCAAAATGCATACATGGTAGGACAAAAGCAACTACATAAGACACAAGTCAAAATTAAAACATTCAACATTAGTCATTTCATCTCATACTCATTTCTCCACATAATGATGAAATTTGATCAATATTAATAACACTCCATCAAAATAAAGCAAAATTGTTGTTAGGCAAGTTCAAAATTCAAAATAAAAATAGAGCTATATTCACCAAACTATTACCCATGATATTATTTTTTTAACCAATTTCTAAATTGCAATAATATATTATTTGATACTAAATCTCTATTCTTAGTTTACCGTTTCTACTTTTATAGATGCACTTATTGTCTTTTTCCTATTTTAATATCCTCACATCTCTAAATAAACTTTGATTTTTCATCTTTACCCTTTCTTTTTTTAGTTTTATTAGACCTTAACTATATTTATGGTTAGAATAGCTTGAAGGTTAGAATAAACTTTGATTTTTCAACTTTACCCTTTCTTTTTTAAATTTTAATAGACCTTAACTATATTTTTTTTAAGAATAAATTGAAATTTGATTTTTCATCTCTATCCTTTTTTTTTAAGTTTTATTAGAACTTAACTATATTTATTCTATATTTATTATTAGAATAACTTGAAATTTACTCCACCAATATTTTAAGTGTTTTAGTAAGTTTATCCTTTTTTATTTTTATTTTAATAGACCTTAACTATATTTATTTGTTAGAATAAATTGAAATTTGCTCCACCAATATTTTAAGAATTTTTGTGAGTTTTCAAATCATGTATTTCACAAGTTTCAATTGTCAACTAAAATTTAAAATACAACATTTTAAATTCTCTATTTTATAAATAATATATATATTTTATTTATTTATCTTTTTACACATGCAAATAATTGTTAATTGTATCATTTAGTTCTTATACATATACGACATTTTGGCCTCCCTACTCTATAGTGATTTATTTTTTAACCCCTTCAAAAATAATTGTTAATATCCACATTACAAAGTATCTCTCACCACCTACTAGTATCCAAACCATAAGTGAAAAATAAGTCTCACCACGTGAAAAATAAGTCTCACCACCTACTATTATCCAAACCACAAGTCCATGCAATGAGAGGGGACGCCTCTTGACATAATAAGACATGCCATTATTATAGTTAGGTTAGGTTTTCGATCCCCATCAACAAATAATCTAAAATTAAAACCCATCCACATCATGAGAAATGCAAGAGGAGGACCCCACACGGAATATGTGACGAATTACGCCGACACAACAAATGCTCAAAAATTGAGGCCATCCACGTCATGAAAATTGACAGGGTAAACACAAGGGACATGTGACAACTATGTTGCTAGCTGGCACATTTTTTACGCGGAAAGGTAACATAGATTGAAAAATAATAAAACGACAATATTGTTGTATTTTTTTTTATTTTTATTTTTAATTATTGTTAAATAGCTCCATAACGAGTATTAGTTAAGGTGGCAAGAATTTGTAGCTAGATTTATTGTCGGTGACATGAAGATCGGGGACCATAGATTATATCAACCAAAGTGGTGTTGGTCCCACAAACATTCAAAAGCGAAAAATGAAAACCATTATTTCCAAGGAGGGGCACATGGGGCACACCTATACGTGATTTTTGGGCAGATATTTATGAAATTTTTATTATTTATTATTTAATAGGATAAAGTATTTTGAATATTTAATATATATATATATATATTTTGTAAGTTTGGTAGGATTACATTTTCGTTATGTCTAATATATCACACTTGTTTTGGTGGAGAATTGAACTAGTAATTTCACATCAAAAAGTGTCTTAACATAACACTCTATCCAAAACTTCGTAGACAATAATTACATTATATATATTTTACCAATTTTATGCAGGGGCTTCAACTGAAGCTTGCAACAGCAACACAGGCTGACAGGCCTTGTTGAGTCTCTTCTTTGTCTATGCTTGTTTATCCATACACGAACCCATACATGAACCCATACACAAACCTACTCAGGTATTTCACGCTCTGTCGACCTTTCACACGGCTTCCCTTGCCTTTAATGGTCTGGCGTCCCTTCTACCCTTTGGCGAAATTCTGGCGAACCTCTGGTATAAACAAATATGACAAATACTACCTCAACAGACTTTAATATACTCAGAGTATTCAAAATATGCAGAAAATTCTCGCTCTTTATTGATCATAAGATTTCAGATTACAAATTTCAGATACAGACTCTGTTTGTTCTTTCTTGAGATAGACTGTGACGACATTTACCAGTGATTGCTTCTTAATGAATAAGATAGCTTTCTGGAGGCTACCTGGCCGATTCACAGACTCAGTCTTTGAACATATAACACACAAACTAAAAAACTATGGACTCTCTATTGATCTAGCCACTTTAGGTTCTTATCAGTGCCGAGCACATTGATACGCAGGCTTCTCAGATCTCCTAAGACTTAGAGATTTCAATCTCCTTCGTGGTGCAAGCAGATCAGACTAATCGTCTGCAGTTGCAGAGCAAGAAGAGAAGATCTTCAGATCTCTGACCAAAAACACAACAAACCAAAGACTCTATCACACACTCACCCCGACTCCGAATGTCCCATGAATGAGCCTTACCCTCCTTATATAGCGAAGGAGAGGGGACAAACATTCCTGTAGGACCCGTGACTTGGAAATGGAATCATTGCTTTCGGGTAACGCCAAGGCGACATCCACACAGAGATTCCAAGTCCGGACAAGGACATGTGGACAAAACAAAACATAGTGGATACTTTTTGTACAAAAATCCCGCGTGAAAACTGAAAGGATTACAAAGAGGAGACTTTTTACCGGAAAGTCCTCGAGAAAATCGGTCACAATTTACTCGTGACTAGGCATCATGAATAATGTGGATACTTTTGGATGGAGTCCACGAGAACCATTTATGTTGAATTATTCAAAGGAGTAATACTGGGAAATCGATATCTTTTATACAAAGGCTCATCCCATGCTTTAGTGTAGATCCTTCTGACTATCATGGGTTTGTCTAATACAATCTGGTGTTTAATCTTGGTCATGACCAACCATTCATGATGTCTGGTCATATACTGGTGCAAAATTTGATTCTCTGTTAGTTGAAGATCACTAAAAGTTCTGCAAGGAGTATGAAAGCACTCAGGAATATTATTTTCTAAACACCGGTCACAATGCAACTGAAAATATGATTCATAGTAAACAGGATCAATGGTTGTTTTGTTGATGCCGAAATCACTCCACCATTCTTGTAGCCAATCACACTGTTGATTTTGTTGCATAATCCAAGTTGAACCAAACTTCAACTTTGTGTAATGGGTTTAGTTATTCCCATCAACATTTAGCAAATCCCACCAAAGCTTTTTATAACCTGCAAAATTATATATTGTGTCAGGAAAAATAACATTTGGATCTCCTCCTGGCCACTGGGCAAAATTAAGTCTATGTGTCCATGCAGTTTCTGGTTTTATTTATACAAAAGTATTTGTGATAGACTTTGTCTCTATCACTTCCTTCAGACCATATCATGGTGATGTCATGGAAGTGAGTTCTTAATGTTTCTTCTGCTTGATGAGCTGTTGCCATGCTCCTGGAATACACCATGTCATGAATCCATCTGTTACCTTTAGGATACACCTTTCTTTCAGGGACTAGGTGTAGAATGTCTGTATGATTTTGCAGATTGGCATCCAATACTTTAGTGTTTTTGAGTTGCCAAGTTGGCTTCCACTGGTCACAATATTCATGCCAACTTTTATCTTCAGGAATGTACCTTAGTATTTCCTTCTGTTGATTAGGGTCCCATTCTGTTGCAATCACCCTTATATGTTCTGGTTGTTGAATATGCTCTCTGCTAAGAAAGGCTGGCAGACAATTTTCAGATCCTTTAATGTGCTCTACATCAAAGTCAAAATTGGCAAATAAGGCCTGCCATCTGGCGAACTTTGCTTCACCGGGATTTTTGATATCCTTTGTTAAAAATTTCTTCAAAGCAGAAGCATCTGATCTCAATAAAAAATTTCTATTGACCAAATGAATCTCAAATTTATCAATAGAATTCCATGCAGCTTTTACCTCCCTTTCAATGACAGAATAATTTCTTTCTGTCGGGCTCCAAGTTCCTGAGGCAAACTGGATTATTTGTTCCTCATCATCCTTATTATGTTTGAGTACTCCTCCCCATCCCAAGTCGTTAGCATCTGATTCAACAATTTATGGACAAATCTCATTCTTGGATATCCTTTTATGTTTGGAAAAGTATGAAGCAATCTGAGAATGTTTTAATGACTGAAATTGCATCCTCTACATCTGCTCAAAACTCTTGGTCTGCATTAGATGGTAGCAAGATTAAAACCTCGTCCACATTTCCTCCTTACAAAGGAATCATCCTTGGAGAAGCCCAAAACTCAGCAAAAGTTATTCCTCTAGTTTTGAAGGATGACAATGCTTTAGGAATTGATGACAGAATCCAAAAAGCCAGTGAGTAATTAAACTGGACTAACACTGCCATTAAGGGATTGGAAATGAACTCTGCCAAAAATTCTCTTGTGAAAGAACAGTTTGACAGTTTACAGGTTTCAGTCAATAGTGTAAATAATTGTTTGAATGATATTCAGTTTTCTTCTTATGTTTTGAAAAGTTATGCAAGAGAGTCCTTAAGTAAAATGGATGAAGTAGAGGGCAAGGTTATACAAGAAATATGATCTACAAAAGGACTCATAATAGACTTGTCTGAAAAGTTTGATAACATGAATATATCCAAATCTGACAAGCTTGTTCCTGCTTCATTCTTACATAAGAGAAATGTACATATTCAGCATCCTGTCAAGCCAATTGACAGATTTCCCCATTTGTTGCCTAAGGAAGTTGCCCAGCCTTCACAGGAAGAATCTTCAGAAAATATTTCTATTGCTTCCTTATTTAAGGAACCTGAAAAAGATTCAGAATCTTAGATATTCCCCATCTATGAGCCTCTAGAAAGCCAGTTTACCAGATACTCTGCTCCTGATCTTAGTGGAAAAGGAAAACTTCCAGAGACCCATACTTTCTATCCAGACTCTCATCGAGAATGGAATATTGATAATCTAAGTACAGGATAGATAAGACAAATGATTGACATGATGTTTACAGAATACAAGCTTATGTGCCTAAGAGGCAAAAATGAAGTTGAAGCTTGTAAGACTCTTATCCAATGTTTTACTAGCACTCTTCTAAGATGGTGGGAAACTGAAACATCTCCAGCTTTAATTGCAAAAATGGAAAGTGAACTTTTAAAAGGTGAAGTTGGAGACATAATCCACAATGCTGATGGCACACCTCAGAATAATATGATTGAAGCTCTCACCTCCATGATTCAAGAACACTGGTGTGGTTCTGAAATATAAATAGCAGATAAGCACGAAATGATTTTGATGAATCTTAAGTGCAATAAATTATCTCAATATGAAGATTTCCATAGAGACTGGATGCAACACATCTATGAGGTAAAAGATTCTAAAAATCTTCTATGGAAACAAGTATATCTAGCAGCCCTTCCATCTAGATTTGTAGATTTACTGCATCTGCAAGATGCTTTCCAGTTGCCTTTTGAATCATTTACCTGGGGAGAAATATATTCTATAGTTACTAAAACATTGGTTGGTTTGTGTACAAGTGCTAAAGTAAACAAATCTTTAGAAAATCTTTCTAGATTACCTGACAGTAAGTCAATTTGCAGCAAGTATGGCATAAACATTGATGATCCTCTTGTTAAAAGAATGAAAGCTAAAAGAAAGGCAAAGAAAGCTAGCAAACAATTCAGAAATGCTTCAACCAGCAAAAAAGAAGGGTCACCTCTGGACCCAGGAAAGAAAGAAAGGGATATTACAAGTATGTCCCTAGAACACATTACTATAAGCCATCTGACATCCATCTCCATTCCCAAAAACAAGATAGATGGAACAAATTAACCTGTTGGTTGTGTGGCAAGACAGGCCATACTTTAGACAAATGCCCAAATGGTGAAGAATCCAGAAAAAATAGAGGCAAGAAATCACACCCTCAAAATAAACAAAAGAAAGTTGTTAAAATAGAGACCCAAATGTTATGTATGAGATGTGGGTCTAGGAATCACAAAACTGGGCAATGTCCAAATGTTGTGATTCGTGAACAAATTCAACAACAACAGCTTGAAGAATCATCCTATGATTCTTGCAGTTCCTCTTCTTTTGACTCATCAATAGAAGAATTAAATACTCATATGCAACAATGTTTCTGTTCAGACTCAGATGATTGTTAGTGCAGTTTTTCTACTGATTCTGATTGTTCAAGTGACATTTCTTTTGAAGAATAGAATCATCAAAAAGAAAAAGTATTGATGGCTCAGAGTGCTGATGAAGAAGAAATAAAAATTATGTCACAAATTCGTGCCATGGAAGAAGGAGAAATGAAAGATAAGCTTCTTGAAACTTTTTTGAATCAAATTCATTCCTCTAGCTCCAACAAAGGATCTGCCAAAAAGCCTATCTTTGTGGATGCTTCCTATGAGTGGAACACAAAAGCCTTTCAGCGTGATCAACTGTAATATAAAGTTCGCGCACTCACTTTGGGGGAGGTAAGTAGAGAAATCCACAATCTCAAAACAAAAATTAGCTCAGTTAGAAAAAGGCAAGCAACCTTTGGCACAAAATATTTCTGCATGCACAAATTCATACACTCTGCATTCTACACCAAAATCTATTGAATCTCAAGTTGAAATAATTGAAGGGAAAAGAGATCCTACAATAGGTTTAAGGGAAATGAGGATATTGGCAATTAAATACCAGCAACATCATGTCCTCGTAAATGTCTGCATTAAAGGGGAAATATTTTCCCTAACAGCTTTAATTGATTCAGGTGCAAATATCAATATTTTTAATACAGAGGTAATCCCAACCAAATTTTGGGTTGCAGCTACTAGTAAAGTAGTTGGGCTGGGAGATAAAACCCTTAAATATGAAGTTCCCAAAGCTGCCATATGCTTTGATCAGCATTGCATAAAGCTAAAATTTGTAGTAGTAGACATTCCTGTTGATTGTATATTAGGAAATGTCTTTCTTGCAGCTGTGGAACCACATGGATTAGTCAGACTACAAGGTAATAGGGCTAGATACTTTATTATTGTTCCTACTTCTGATGGGGGTCAAAAATGGATTGAAATGCCATATATTTCAAATCCTAGAGTCTCTACAATGGTTCAGGCTATGAAAGAATTAGATAAAGCCGAAACCAAATTGATTGAATTGAAATATTTAGAATCTACTATCCAAATAGGGGAACAACTAAAAACCCCTACAATCATTAATAAAATCTCTGAACTTAAGAGAAAGGTTGAAGAAGAATGTTATTTAGAGGAGCCCAATGCTTTCTGGCACAGAAAGCAATATAGTGTTGACCTGCGATACAAATCAGGATATGAAGGAAGGCCTTGCAAGAGCAGCTATTCCTATGAAAAAGGAATATAGATATCTCTGTGAAAAAGAGATCAAGCAACTATTGGATAGAAAGCTAATAAGAGAATCTGATAGTCCATGGAACTGTTATGGATTATATGTGAATAAAAGATATGAGCAGATAAGGGGTATACCAAGATTGGTCATAAATTAAAAACCCTTAAATTCAGTTTTAGCTGACAATACCTATCCAATACCCCACAAGGGTGATTTGTTAACTAGAATCGCAGGAGCAAAAATATTTTCAAAGTTTGATCTCAAATCAGGATTTTGGCAAGTGGCCATTGTAGAAAAAGATAAATTCAAAACTACTTTCAGTGTTCCTGCAGGTCACTATGAGTGGAATGTTATGCCATTCGGTTTGAAACATGCCCCTTCAATGTTTCAGAAAGTAATGGATTCAATTTTCAAACCATATTTTGATTGGTTGATGGTATACATAGATAACATTCTTATATTTTCCAAAAATATTCATGATCACTTCAAACATGTACAAATTTTCCTGCAAGTGGTCAAAAGAAATGGTCTTGTTTTAAGTAAGAAGAAGATTGAATTATTTCAAACTTCCATCAAGTTCCTCGGTCATACAATCTAGAATGGCTAGATATCTCTCCAAAAGCATGCTCTTGAATTTTCAAAAAAATTTCCCGATGTCATTATGGATAAAACTCAGCTTCAGAGATTTCTGGGATGTCTGAACTATGTCAACAACTTTTATCAGGATTGTGCAAAGGAAAGAGCCCTTTTAAATCAGAGATTAAGAAATAATCCTTTACCTTGGACTAGTGCTCATACAAATGCTGTAAGAAATATAAAAGGCAAGGTAAAATCTCTTCCAATTTTGTATGTTGCTGATGACAATTCTTCCAAAATTGTTGAATCAGATGCCAACGACTTGGGATGGGGAGGAGTACTCAAACAGAAGAAGGATGGTGAGGAAAAAATAATCCAGTTTGCCTCAGGAACTTGGAGCCCGACAGAAAGAAATTATTCTGTCATTGAAAGGGAGGTAAAAGCTGCATGGAACTCTATTGATAAATTTGAGATTCATTTGGTCAACATAATTTTTTTATTGAGATAAGATGCTTCTGCTTTGAAGAAAGTTTTAAAAAAGGACATAAAAAAGCGTGGTGAAGCAAAGTTCGCCAGATGGCAGGCCTTATTTGCCAATTTTTACTTTGTTGTAGAGCACATTAAAGGATCTGAAAATTGTCTGCCAGACTTTCTTAGCAGAGAGCATATTCAACAACCAGAACATATAATGGTGATTGTAACAGAATGGGACCCTAATCAATAGAAGGAAATACTAAGGTCCATTCCTAAAGATAAAAGTTGGCATGAATATTGTGACTAGTGGAAGCCAACTTGGCAACTCAGAATCTGCAGAATCATACAGACATTCTACACCTAGTCCATGAAAGAAAGGTGTATCCTAACGGTAGCAGATGGATTCATGACATGGTGTATTCCAGGAGCATGGCAGCAGCTCATCAAGCAGAAGAAACATTAAGAACTGACTTCCATGACATCACCATGATATGGTCTGAAGGAAGTGATAGACACAAAGTCTATCAAAAATACTTTTGTATAAACAGAACCAGAAATCCTACATGGACACATAGATTAATTTTGCCCAGTGGCCAAGAGGAGATCCAAATCTTATTTTTCCTGACACAATATATAATTTTGCAGGTTATAAAAAGCTTTGGTGGGATTTGCTAAATGTTGATGGGAAAAAACGAAACCCATTACACAAAGCCGAAGTTTGGTTCAACTTGGATTATGCAACAAAATCAATAGTGTGATTGCCTACAAGAATGGTGGAGTGATTTCTGCATCAACAAAACAACCATTGACCCTATTTATTATGAATCGTATTTCCAGTTGCATTGTAACTGGTGTTTAGAAAATAATATTCCTGAGTGCTTTCATACTCCTTGTAGAACTGTTAGTGATCTTCAACTAACAAAGAATCAAATTTTGCACCAGTATATGACCAAACATTATGAATGGTTGGTCATGACCAAGATTAAACACCAGATTGTATTAAACAAACCCATGATATTCAGAAGATCTACACTAAAGCATGGGATGAGCCTTTGCATAAAAGATACCAATTTCCTAGTATTACTCCTTTGAATAATTCGGCATAAATGGTTCTCGTGGACTCCATCCAAAAGTATCCACATTATTCATGATGCCTAGTCACGGGTAAATTGTGACCGGTTTTCTCGAGGACTTTCTAGTAAAAAGTCTCCTCTTTGTAATCCTTTCAGTTTTCACGTGGGCTTTCTCTACAAAAAGTACCCACTATGTTTTGTTTTGTCCACATGTCTTTGTCCGAACTTGGAATCTTTGTGTGGATGTCGCCTCGGCGTTACCCGAAAGCAATGATTCCATTTCCAAGTCACGGGTCCTACAGGAATGTTTGTCCCCTCTCCTTCACTATATAAGGAGGGTAAGGCTCATTCATGGGGCATTCAGAGTCGGGGTGAGTGTGTGATAGAGTCTTTGGTTTGTTGTGTTTTTGGTCAGAGATTTGAAGATCTTCTCTTCCTGCTCTACAACTGCGAATGATTAGTTAGATCTGCTTGCACCACGAAGGAGATTGAAATCTCTAAGTCTTAGGAGATCTGAGAAGCCTGCGTATCAGTGTGCTCGGCACTGATAAGAACCTAAAGTGGCCAGATCAATAAAGAGTCCATAGTTTTTTAGTTTGTGTGTTATATGTTCAAAGACTGAGTCTGTGAATCGGCCAGGTAGCCTCCAGAAAGCTATCTTATTCATTAAGAAGCAATCACTGGTAAATGCCATCACAGTTTATCTCAGGAAAGAACAAACAGAGTCTGTATCTGTAATCTGTAATCTGAAATCTTTTGATCAATAAAGAGTGAGAATTTTCCGCATATTTTGAGTACTCTAAGTCTATTAAAGTCTGTTGAGGTAGTATATGTCATATTTGTTTATACCATAGGTTCGCCAGAAGTTCGCCAAAGGGTAGAAGGGACGCCAGACCGTTAAAGGCAAGGGAAGCCGTGTGAAAGGTCGACAGAGTGTGAAATACCTGAGTAGGTTCGTGTATGGGTTCATGTATGGGTTCATGTATGGATAAACAAGCATAGAAAAAGAAGAGACTCAGCAAGGCCTGTCAGCCTGTGTCGCTGTTGCAAGCTTCAGTTGAAGCCCCTGCATAAAATTGGTATCAGAGCCAAAAGTGTCGTCTGGTTCGTGAAGGTTAGTACTCAAATACTAAGCTCTTTGTTGATAAATGGATCCAGCCAGAAGATCTGTTTCTTTCCAAGAATTAGATGAGAAAGATAATGCTGAAGAAAATCCCCTTAGGGATATGTTTGCATATGCTTCTAGTCGTGTGATTAATTTTGCTGAATTAGAATATGAAGAATCACAACCATCTGCTAGATGGAAGCTCCCTAGTATTGATGCTTCTCATGTATATTCAGATCTTAGTGTTTTCCATTTAAAAGCCGCCACTAGAATTACCATTAAGGAATCCATTAGTCAAATCCAAGAGAACTCCGAATGTGTACAGTCCATTCCTCTTCTTAATTCTAAGCAACTTCAAGCCGAAGCCAAAAGGCTTAAAACTGAGTACTTGCATTTGGGATGTATTAGAATCGACATTAATGCTTTGACACATCAAGGGCTAAACACCTTTGTCCTAGCCACTGTCAGAGATCTTACACATAATAAGTATACCGATTCCTTGATTGGAGGAATAGTTGCTCCCTTGTCTAATGGCCCAATCTATTTCGATTGTTACAAATAAATATTACAATCGTATGAATTGTAAAATTTGTATATATAAGTATTTTAGGTTTTTTTGTTGAGTGGTATTGAAAATATATTTTAAATAATATAAGATAGCAATTTTGTAATAATTTATTGTTGAAATTTTGTAAAAGTAAAATAAATATAATATATTATATAGTTAATTTTTTTGTTTTTTAAAAGGTGTTGTGGAAATTTTGTTGTGAATGTGTTTTTTAAGTTTTTATTAAATTATAAATTATTAATATTATTTAATTATTTTATGGTTTTTTTTATTATAAATATGATGGTTCAATTTTTCATAAGATTATAATTTAAAATTTTATAGGAATTTGGAATTCGTAAATTTCACAATCCTTATCAAATTTCAGATATTTTTTTTGGAAATTATACTAGAAAAAGGATCAAAATATAAATTAGTTAAACAACATATAAATTAACCCAATAATATGAATTGGTATTTAAATATGAGCTTTATTAAACCATAAATTATGGACATTATTGTGTCTAGAGGTGCTCTCTCGCCTAATATGGAAGAAATATTGTAAGATTATAAACATTTTGACTTGAACGAATTACATATATATAACTATAATTATTAATTATTAATAATTACACTGATTTAGATCCATCTTAACTTTAGATTTATCAAGCTTCGAGAAGAATAAAAGCTCTTTAGGTGCAAACTTTTCCTCAAATTTTACACTAAAAAGAGAGGCATGCGCAATCTATGTTGGTTTAATCATTTTAGGTTTTGTTTTTTTCAATTCGAATTTGACAATTCAATTCTTCATCACACTAAAATTTTTAATTAGTTAAATCACATTTTTGACTATATAAATGGATTCAATGTTATGAAAAACTTGTAGGGGTACACAATTCAAACATGTACATCCCAAAATCACCATCATTTTTTTCAAGAAGAATTTAATTCAGTTAAACTGAGTTAAGCTCAATGAAACTAGTTCCAACTCTTGGAGGAACTAGTAGAAGGTCTAGCAGTGAGGTGCAACTTCAATGTTTAACCTGTTAAATGATCAATCAACTGATAATTAACTCATGCATGCATGAAATTCAAGTTACCTTGTTAAGGTTGGAGTTCAAGGGAAATGTACTTTAGTGTTTAACCCGTTAACTGATCAATCAACTAATAATTAACTCATGCATACATGAAATTCGAGTTACCTAGTTGAGATTGGAGTTCAAGGGTAGTGTACTATTAGTTGTATAATTATCCAAGTTGTACAGGCGGTGCATGAAGTTAGATAAGGGCCTATAGAGATTTCACAATTATCAGTGAGGAATATTCCCTAAATAATAGGCGCTAATCCCCAAGGAAACAACGCAAGGAAATAGGAGCTTGACAAGCAAGAAAATTGGCTAAGTGTTGGCCAAAGTGAGTTTGTGAGGCAATGAGATAGATTATACTTATCCAGAAGTTGCTCGGACTTGAGCAAACAATGTATTTCTTCTCTATTTTCTGATTAATGCAATATAGACAGGAAGGGGTTTTGAGCGGTTGCTTTCCCCTAGATATATCCTTGTGTATGTGTGTTAAATTCTGATGCATGCTTTTGATATTGCTTCTCAATAGTGAATTTCTTTTCACAGATGAGTATAGTAGATTTGAGTCTTATGTTTTAGAACATTACATGAGTAGTAATGAATCTATAGTTAATTTATAGATTTAATTGTCACATAGGAGGGGATTTAATGCCCCCTAGTGATTGATTGTCCCATCGTTCATCACCCCCATTGGAGATCCCAACCATATATGTTAAATGGTTAATAAACATCCATAATTATAAGACGCGGATGCAAGAAAACAAGACAACCATAACAATATGGTTAGTAAGAATTCAAATTTGAGGATTTGAAAGTAAGTTACCTAACTAAAAAATTGAAAAAACCTTTTAATAACACATATAATCACAAATCCTCTATTTTCTTTTAAAGTAAATAACAACTACACAAATTTGAAACAATGACCTTTATGTCGTGACTTAACAACACAAATCCCCATTTATGTAGTGCCTTAAATGTAATCACCACTTTTTTTCATTAAATAATAAACACTATTAAATAATCACAACCTTTCTTATATAATAACTTTTTAGTTTAAATATTTATTAAGTATGGGAGTTGTCTTTAATGCGACATTTTGGAGTTTACTACGTGGAATTTTGATTTGTGTTATTTGAACTATTTTTTCACTATATATATGTATTCAACGCCCTTAAAAACCCTAGGGCAATTATATTGTGCAATCTTGATTTGTGTTATTTAAACTGGTTTCCATTGTGGGGATTACACAACAAACTTGTGATTTCAATAAATACCCCCATTTTAAAGAAATTAGATCAGAAAAATCCAATTTCCAAAAAATCACATTAAAAACAACTCATTAAATATAAGTACTAACTTAAAACTATTAATATCAATTTAAAATATTTACAAATTTTAATATTAATTTAAAAATGATAATATAAACCAATCAAATTGGAATATAATCTTTATTTATTTATTTAGATAATCCAAATCTTTGAATATAATCTTTATTTATTTATTTAGATAATCCAAATCTTTGGATACCTCGTTTAGGTTTAAAAAATGAATAAATTAATTTGAATATAAACTTTATTTAAATAATCCAAATCTTTAGGTTTAAAAAATAAATAAATAAATTATATTATAAGGTTGATACATGTACATAGCGTGAAAATTACAAGGCCCCCCATGTTATGAAATTATGAAATTCTGCCCCGGTTTCCTAAATCTAACGTTCGGTCAATGGGTATATAAGTTCCAACTAAATATATTAGATTATAATGTTGATACCTGGACATTGCGTGAAAATGCAAAGGTCCCCATGTTATGAAATTCTGCCCCGCTTTTCTAAATCTAACCCTAGGGCAATGGGTATATAAGTTCTAACTAAGTTTAGAGATTCCGTTAACCGTTTTGCGAGGATTGGGCGAGAAGTGTACAGTAGAAGTGCAGAGGCCGGGCTTAAAATTCGGATCTCTGATAGGGTCAGCGACCGGGCCGTAATATAGCCCTGCAAGAAGTCCGGGCAGTCCTCGGTTCTCTGAACGGCCCGAGCCGTGTTAAAACCCAACTTCTGCGGTAACCAGGCTTGCTCATTTCACTTTCAAATCTGCTGTCACTTCAATTTTTTTTTTAAGAAACTGACGAGAGCCTTCGTGGAAGTGCCAGCTGCACTCTGTCAAAGGAATTATTCCATTTGCTCGTCTGTAAACAACTATCTCGCACACACAGACCCACACGGCGCAATGGCGAATGTACAGGGAGGAAGCACAGTATAGGAGGAGGCAGGGGTGTGGTTCTAAAGAAGCGAATTGGAGAACTAGGTAGCGAGAGGGATCGAAGATTTTGGAACACAATGCAGGTTCCGGGGTTTCTCTCCCTGGGAGGTCGCAAGATTCGGCAGATCCAGAGGGCAATGCAAAATGCCAAGGTCACGCTGCTGTGCCTGTTCGTGACGGTGTTGGTTCTGAGAGGCACCATCGGTGCTGGGAAGTTTGGGACACCAGAGCAAGATTTTAATGAGATTCGTGAGCATCTGATCGTGGGTAGGCGGGGGGAGCCGCACAGGGTCCTCACGGAGGTCGTTGCAGAGAGTTCAAACAACAATATACCCCCGGCGGTGGAAGAAGAAGTGGAAGAACCGGAGGTGGAGCGAGATCCGAGCGTGCCATACAGCTTCGGCCCCAAGATCTCTGACTGGGACGACCAGCGCACTGAGTGGCTTGCGGAAAATCCCGCATTCCCCAATTTTTTGCCTGGTGGGCGTCCTCGGATTTTGTTGGTCACGGGTTCGGCTCCTGCCCCGTGTGAGAGTCCTGTGGGAGATCATTTACTCTTGAAGTCCATCAAAAACAAGATCGATTACTGCCGGCTTCACGGTATCGAGATCTTTTACAACATGGCGCATTTGGACCATGAGATGTCTGGTTTCTGGGCCAAACTTCCGCTCATCCGCAAGCTTATGCTCACCCACCCTGAGGTGGAATTCATCTGGTGGATGGACAGTGATGCCATGTTCACTGACATGGTCTTCGAACTCCCCTTTGAGCGCTACAAGAATCACAACTTCATCATGCACGGATGGGAGGAGCTTGTCTACAATCGCAAGAACTGGATCGGCCTTAACACCGGCAGCTTCTTGCTTCGTAACTGCCAGTGGTCGCTCGACATACTGGACGCATGGGCGCCTATGGGACCCAAGGGGAAAATTCGTACCGAAGCCGGGAAATTGCTCACGCGCTCGCTCGTTGGCCGGCCTGAGTTCGAAGCTGACGACCAGTCGGCATTGGTGTATTTGCTAATCACGCAGAGAGAAAAATGGGGGGACAAGGTCTACCTGGAGAGCGCTTACTATCTTCACGGTTATTGGGGCATTCTTGTCGACAAATATGAGGAGATGATGGAGAAGTACCACCCGGGTCTTGGGGATCACCGCTGGCCCCTGGTCACTCATTTCGTCGGTTGCAAACCCTGTGGCAAAGTTGGGGATTACCCTGTGGCACAGTGTTTGAGACAGATGGAGCGAGCCTTTAATTTCGGAGACAACCAGATCCTACAGATCTACGGCTTTACTCACAAGAGTCTCAGCAGCCGCGGCGTAAAGAGAACCCGTAACGACACAGACAAGCCTCTGGAAGTCAAGGATGACCTCGGTCTTCTGCACCCTGATTTCAAGGCCGTTAAGGTCTGAATTTGTCCACACATCGACTGGTACGCCTATACATTTTTTCCTCTGCACTTCTTTGGCTGCATCAAGAGTTTTGTCCGGCGCCTCTTGGCCTCGGCCTTCATGGCAGCAGCTTTTATTATTAGATTGTAAAGCATGTGTATGTTTTGTAATAGGGTTCCATTCAAGCCTTTCCCCCATTGCGATATTGGGAATTAATCTGTGTTAGAAATGCTGTGAACATGCCCATGGAAGCACAGGGATCGACCTGGAGCTTTGTCAATGGATAATGCAAGTAGAATTGCAGTCAGGTTAAAGACTGTATCATTATTTAGTATTTATCTGTTATTGTTTCCAGAAAAGTTAAAACCAATGTGTTTTTGGTTGTCCGTTGGTCTTACAGGCAGAGATTTCGATTTTGATTACTTCTAGACAACCAATATATTTTTGGGTGTCTGTTGGTCTTACAGACATATTTCGCAAAAATGATTTGTTTTTTTACTCTGTTTCTTTTACTCCTCGTTGTAATTATAGTTCTCCTGAATGCTCATCCTTGCTGTCAAGCATTATACTCTGCCTTGTCTTGCATCCATTTTTTCCCTTGGAGAAAAAGCGTTTTTAAAAATTGATAGTGATGAGTGACTTGACTGAATCATCAAAAGGGACCAAGTTCCTACGAAACAATAAAAGAAAGACTTATAATGGCAAGCGTTTTGAGATTCTGTCATATGAACATTGAAAACAAAGGGTTTTGAAAGATTCGAAATGGATCAAACATTATTGTATTCAATCCTCAACTGGTTGTTGTGTTTATTTTTGATGGTTGCTGTTATTCATGGTGTATTGTTCATTATTCATGGTTACTGTTGTTTAGTTTATTCATGATGAGAATTTTGTAGTGATGATGTAATAGCTTTTAATTTTAAGCCCAACTAAAAGAAAAATGTTGATGTAGTAATTAGAACAAATCGATTGCAAAGTGGAATGGGAGATTTGGAAAAACATTTTTCCAGGAAGGAATGAATTCCATAACGTGCACTTTCAATTGCATTAATCTGGGATTGTACGTAATCATAAAATTGCTACTTTCCATTCATCAGAGTGTAAATACAATATGGTTAATAAACAATAGAATTATTTTTTTACAAGTATTTATAGTAATAGTTACTTATGTTTTTTCAAATTCTTTTGTTGCAAAGCGAGGACCAGATCAAAGTGAGGACTAGACCAAGGACATGCAAAAGAATTGAGCATCATTTTGGTTATCTGATGATGAGTGAAGTGCCCTCATGCAGAGTGAAACATTCAGTTGAAGGCACGATGATGAAATTTGTTTATTCGGTCATAAACCATAAAAAATAATTGTGAAAGGCCCAATACCAATAGAGGATGTCTGGGCCCCAAAGAATAACAAAGACTAACGGTTATCTATATTCTCAGGAGCTCATTAAATATAATTTTCACTTTTCACTGTTATTTGGTATATCAGTTAATTATTATTTTTTCTTAAATAAAATGCTTTGCCCAAACAACCACCACAAGAGTAGAGCTCATAATTACTAGATTTATCATCACATAAAAATCGAAGCCACATGGTACCAAGAAGACATTGCTTCGTTGAGACCTTACAAGTTAACATATTTGAGAACATAAAACAAAATTAACACGTCCGCTAGCCAAAATGGAGTGACAAGATAAAACAAGATGCCAAATAAGCATATGCCCGGACAATTAGCTAAGTGGTAGTGGGCACCCCTAATTATTGTGTTGTGCCCGGCTGGGAAGACTCACTAGCCAAAGTACGGTGACAAATCACTTAGCCTCTGTCCAGTCCTTGGGATTGACTCCCATTATTTGCTGTGATTTGGCTGACTGAAAATTGGCTCCATCCATTAGTGGCTCGCCTAGACTCTTCGGATTGCTCTAGCATGAATCTGACTAATGAACAATCAAGAATTTATGAAAGTGGGTGACATTAATGAATGCTCTTTTAAGGGAAACAATGAGCAAAAGCTTGGGAATTGAGCATAACGAGCCAATGGAGGCTGATTGGGGGGGATCTTGCTCATCATTAACTTGTGGATATGCCTTGCCCCCTCCAGACACCTAGATTAAGGCTAGAGGGACACAAATTAGAAAGCCGTCATGCTATGTAAAGAATGTGCAATGTATGCATTTGTGGGCATGCATTTATTTTTGGCTTTCCAATATGATACAAGATATCCGCTCTAATTATTTGCCATTATGCATGAGACTCTAGAAATTGTTAGACAAGATTCACTTAAGGGAAAACTCGAAGGACTGACTAGTCCTAGCCTCTAAGTAGATTTAGCAAACTTACAGAACTAGAACAAATGTTAATGATCTCATCTTGTCCACAAAAGGGGCAGTTAGGGTGCACCGTGTAACACTCTGGAATGCTTTAGGTTCTAGATGTTGGCCAACAGGGAGGCTATTGTGAATCAAGGACCAAGTAAAGACGGGCTTTTTGGACTGCATGGGTCTTTCCAACTGGTCTCGAGTCTATATAGCCAAGTTTGCTGGTTAGATTTGAGCATTTGTAGCTTATTTAGTCTTGCAACCATCTATAGCCCTTGGCTGACTTGTATTTCTTGAAACCCTTTGTCTTGTACCATCTCTAGTGGTATCCTGAAGCATCAACCCTTGTAGGCTGAGTTTAAGAAATATATTGTTCGGTAGAAGATTTTGTATTTTGTCAATAATATGCTTGTCAAGGTCGGTAACTAGTTCTTCTAGTCCCTTTCTTGGGTATCACTATCAAATAAGTTTGGCAATTTAAATGCCTTTCCTCAGGTTCTTGGATCAAAACCGTGCTAATTCTTCTAAAGGTTTACCTTTTACATAGAACCATTGGTGAACTGTTAATATGCTCTTGGCTAGAAATGTCCATTTGATAATCACTAGAGTGGGAGTAATCAGTGGAATCTGCAAATTTAGGTTGCTCCAAAATTTGGGCACTTTCCTAGTATTTTGGCACACAACAGAGCTTCCGGTTTGCTTCGTGGAAACCTTTTTTCTTCATTTGTGTTGGCCCATAACCCATTCTTTCCCACTCTTTTGGCAGTTTCCTAGTATTTTGGCACACAATAGAGCTTCTGCTCCATGGAAACCCTTTTTTTCATTAGAGTTGGCCCATAACCCATTCTTTCCCACTCTTTTGGCACTTTCCCAATATTTTGGCACACAATAGAGCCTTCCGGTTTGCTCCATGGAAAACTTTTTTCTTCATTAGAGTTTGCCCCATAATGATTTCTTGAGTGTTTGCTCTAGTTGCTAATAAGCTTTGTCAGAGTGAACCTAATGTCAAGAACAATATACATGAGTGGTGACCAACATTTTGTTGCAAATTTGGAATTTGGAAACAAAGACACAGGATTGATAATCCACTTGCTAATTTTCTTGGCAACTCTTTGAAGAACAACCTCCCACATCTTCTTGGGTGATGTATGAAAAGCAAAAGGGATCGTTGAGAATTTGAAAAATTGACCATGTGGATTCCAAGTCTATCCTTGGCCTGCAGCCCACTTCGGGGCATCCTTTTGACACAACACAATGCATTGTGATTTGGCCATTTGGAGCATGTATCGAAGACTTCACAAATGCTCTATACATAATCTCGTGTTAAAGAAAGGTCTCCTTCTCCACTACCACCACTGTGAGGAAAGAGTCATTAACAAAGTGGTTTGTTAAAGAAAGGTCTCCTTCTCCACTACCACTGTGAGGAAAGAGTCATTAACAAAGTGGTTATTAACTAGTTGACCACTGTCAAGACTCAGTAGGGAGATGTAGCAACTTTGGCAAAAAGGGTTTCAACCATAGTATTCAAAACTGGTCGGGTTTGACTCGGTCAGATGCCCAGCTGGGTCAAACCGGCCTAAATTCCCAGTTAAGGGAGGGGCTTGACCAAATTTTTTGCTTTGACCTGTGCTAACTGGCCAGTTAGCTACCACGACCATAAAAGGGACCCACAAAAGTTGATTTGGCCGGTAATGGGTGGGTTTGGAGGGAAAATGAGTGTTGTTTCACTTCAAAAACACCCTTCCCAATCCTT
Source organism: Pinus albicaulis (assembly GCA_034641835.2). Classification (NCBI taxonomy): domain Eukaryota; kingdom Viridiplantae; phylum Streptophyta; class Pinopsida; order Pinales; family Pinaceae; genus Pinus; species Pinus albicaulis. The sequence goes on from CM076582.1 coordinate 916,695,571, forward strand.
TAAAGGCAGGGGTACCCTCTCATTTGTCTCACACATCTCATTTTGAGCTTTTGAGAGTTTGATTGAGAGCTTGGAGAGTGTTGAGTTTTCGCTGGAGTAGTAGAACAACATAGAGTTTGAACTAAGTAGTAGCCATCATGCCTCCAAAAGCCAAGGATACTGTATGGGCTCATTGTGATATGATTGATGGAAAAATGATCTGCAAATATTACCAAAAATCTATTGTAGGCGGGGGTATTTATAGGTTCAAGCAACACTTCGCTGGGATAGGAGAGGCCATGTAAAGCCATGTGGAGCACCAAATGAAGTAATAGGGCATATTAGAGCAAAATACCCTTAGAAGTTTGAGACTTAGGTCAGGTGAATATATTAAAATGGCACCGCGTGCAATACATATCATTGAAAAAATACATAAGCAATGAGGCTCCAAATGGCACATAAAGTCCAAAAACAATGCTAATAGCTATGAGGCCATTGACCTACTACAAATATACATATTTGATATTAGTGATCAACATTATCACTTGAAACTTCTCATCACGATCAAACTCAGTTGGTTGAGTCTCGATTGCCAAACTTTGTAATTGCTCGAGTCACAAACTTTTCTATTGGTTAAGTGACATGAGTCTCAAACTTCTGAAGGTATTTTGCCCTAATTTGCCCTATTACTTTATTTGGTGTTCGACATGGCTTTACATGGCCTCCTATCTCAGCCAAGTGTTGCTTGAACTTGTAAATACCCCCTCCTACAATAGTTTTTTGGCAATATTTGCAGATCATTTTTCCATCAATCATATCACAATGAATTCATGCAGTATCCTTGGCTTTTGGAGACATGATGTGTAGAAATTATACAAACAGTATGTATATCATGAATTCAATCCAATCATGTAATGTTCTAAAGCAAAACACTGAATTCATCTAACAATTCTTTTGTGGAAATTAAAAATGATCGCACAATCACGTTAAGTAAAAGAAAGAAGCAAATCAATACACAACATGTATATTTTTCCTGGGGAAAGCTTGCTGCTCAAAACCTCTCTATCTTCTATTGTATATTCACCAAGGAATCATGAAACAATTACAATGTACTTTTCTCACAAGAGGCTCCCGCACTCTCACAACTGTCTCACACTGATCTAGGCAAAATTGGACCAACACTTAGGCAATTCTCAGCCTGTCTTCAACCTACATTGCTCATGCAATTCATGTGAAATGCAATCCCTATTCTCAAGGAATTTCAGCGTTCCTTAACTGTGCTGATTATCATGGGCATCCTATGGTGCTTTACTGCATCTTGGCATTGCTAAAAATACAACTGATAGTTAACTTTAACCTTTGTCTCAACTGGGTCTCCACTAGAATTGACATGCATGCAACTATTAATAGTCAATCATCAGTCACTTGACAGATCACTGCATGTGAATCAAATCAGATTTGATTCACTTGACCTTTCACTAGTTTAACAATCAGTTACAACTAGTTAGATTGACTTAAACTCACTTAATTGAGTTAACTAATTTCTCATGCATTAAAACTAATACACTAACTGCAACTTGAACTCTAATACAACTAGAATCACTCTGCATGCCTCACCGACCACCCTCAACTCGAAATTCATGAGCTAACTGAGTCTCATACTCTGTTAACTATTACAAGTGATTTTAAGATAAGATTACAATTTATTGTCCAATTTAATTAAGGGAAAATTAAATTAGACGCACTAATGTATCGCTGGGACCCATCACTGTGTGATTATCGTTAGGATCTGTGATCCCACACTAGTGTGTGTGTCATCATGTTGTTTCTTGATGCCAATTTCACTGTTTCTTGTTGCAACTTTCAACATGATGGCTATTATTTAGCTCAAACTCTATGTTGTTCCACTACTCCAGCAAAAACTTAACACTCTCTAAGTTCTCAATCAAACTCACAAAAGCTCAAAATGGGTACCCCTGCCTTTAAAGGATTGGGAAGGGTGTTTTTGGATGGAAAAAACCCTCATTTTCCCCCAAAACCACACATTACTATCCAAATCAACTTCTGTGGGTCCCTTTTGTTGCTGTGGCCGCTAACTGGCCGGTTTATCCATAAGCCGGCCGGTTTATCTATAAACCAGCCTGTTTATTATCAATAAACCGGCTGGTTAGCACTGGTTTGACCAGAAAAAAATGCAAAATGAGGTGGCTGACCAGATTTTTTGATCAATTTTCTAGCTAGGCTCCTGACCAGCCGGTTTGACCGGTTACTGGTTCAAACTGGCTGGTTTTGAGTACTATGGAAATAGGTTTTTATCCTCGTGAAGTATTAAAGGTTTATGGGTCCTAATATATTTACCCACAACAGCCCTATACACCAAGGAGTGGAAATTATTGTGGACTTCGTAGTTTTATGACTCACTCAAGGAAAGCCGAAAGGTTAACGCTCGAGAGGTACATGGTTACTGGTTTCTGTTCTTATCAATTTAATTTTTTGAATATACGAAACTGATAGATCCCAAATTTATTTTCTGGCATTGTATAAAGTTCAGATATCATCCAAAATATTCTATTGACCTCCACTATTTCCTTTTTATCCTTGATTTCATATATATGAATGATTCACGTTGTAGAACAAACCAATATAGGGGGGCAAATTTCCAGTCAACAAGCAACACTTGCTCGTTAACTTATTAACTTACAATATATTTGTAACTGAAAATGCATATGTAGAGCAACTATATCCAGTAGAGAAATTCTACTATCTCAAGCAGCTTAAGAAGGTAGTTACTTGGAAATAACAAAGATCTTGTCCCTATATCTGGAATTGAGTGCTGCCGTCAAAGCAAATCCCCTTTGAAATCCCTCGAGTGTTACGTTTACTCAGAGATCATACATTATTCCTTGAACATTTTGTTTAATTATAACCAATACGAGAATAGCGTGTGTTCTCGGCAGATTTACGGAGTATATAATTTGCATTTTTCTCATATTTATAGTACTTGGTAGTATATTTGTATGTCGGAAGAGTTTTGGATGCATAGCGTTGAAGGTTTACATGTATTCTCCATTTTCTAGATGCATACAGAGTGGAAGGTTGAGATGTATTCTCTGTTAGTATCCATAACATTTTATGCATACAGTGCTTCCAACACATACGAAGGTAAAGTTCATCTAAAAAAGAAAATTTCTTCTTTCCTGTAACCTCAAGTTCATATATTTGCGTGGGATGAAAATTTCCAGATATGTACAGAAAGGAAGCCTGTACATTGGTATGCGGGAACATTTTGGGACTTGATGCATTGCGAGTCATTATGGTTGGAATCCTCGGGGTGATAAACAGTTCTTCGTTACCTGTGAGTTATAAATCCTCAACATGTTCAGAATGGTATAATTATCACACACCAGGGTGAACAGAGAACAAAATATCTTTAATTTAAAATTCCTAAACAGGAATTGTGATAATAAAGATCAGAAATCAGAGAAATTACCAACATTTCACGTTTTGGTTTCCTGCCTTGATAGATCAAATCCTTGAAATCATTTCGGGCTGGATTCCATATTTCAAATTGAGTGAATATGTGATAACAGAGTCGGGAGGTTGCAGGTATAGTTATCCTTTACATATTGGTTTCCTTTAACCACGGTGACATCTGCCATCTCCAACGAACGTCAGATTTGTCTTCTTCTTGTACACTTCCCCGTCCCTGCATAAAATCATATGAATTATGTATCTTGTACTGCCTTCTCTGAATCTGCATTCACTGCCTCTGTATTGTTCATCTAATTTCAATTCCTGTCTGACGTTTGGTGTCTTATTCCCTGTAGACGTTTGCAGATGTCTTTACAGAGGGTGATTACCAATCGAGATAGTTCAGCAGTGCAACTTGCGCAGGCTTGAAACTTTGACTGTAATATTCTTCACCATAGTGAGTCAATTACTGACCAGATGAGTGATATTCCTAACTTTGCTCAGCTATCTGTGAGATTTCCTTTGCAACGTGGGAATCTGTGAGATTTCCTTTGCAGCTAGTGAGATAGTTGTTCCGGTTCACGATGCTGTGCTCATGAACGTTTCCAGATTACTAGCATGCTGTGGAAATTGACATGAAGCTTGAGATTTTTAAATCGGAGAGCATCTCAGACTGTTCATACTCATACAATTCTTACAATGTTTCGTCGAATAGCTTGAAACGAATCTTGCAAGACATTGGTCATCAGATGCATGCACGTGTCATCTCATGGCAAAGTGAAAAAGCTGGATAATTGAGGTTGCACTTACGGAGCTTACTGTTGCCTAGCATGCCCTTCCTTGCTGTCACAATCAAACATGATCTTTGTGGCTAGGGGTTCTCTCTAGCTTAGTTTGGAAGAGATGTTGTAATGTCATGTTCTGCTCTGTTAAACATTTTGACATGGGGTATGCTCTCTGTTTTTTTACTGAATAATAATTGTAATTTTATTCAACCTGATAACCAAGGAACAAAATTACATTCTGCATAATGTCCAAAAGCATTCGATCGAGTCACAGCCTTTCGGCTGATGCACAAAAATGAAAAAAAAAACCATACATGAAAAAACAATAAATTTGCCCGAACTAAGTGATAAAAATCACTTAGCATCTCTTTTTTCTCTTTATACTAATTGTGATAAAAATCACTTAGCTTCCCTTTTTTCCCTTTATTTTTCACCATCTTTCATCAGAATCCTTGATTGGGAGCAGCCAATATTATTGCCAATTGATCATCGGGATAACATTTTTGTTTGAGTCTAAGCTCTCTCAGATACATGGGTTCTCTTTGTGCTCCCTACTTCCTTTTCAACAGATGTATCCATTGTCTGCGGCTTTGATACTATGATCATTGTTGAATCTGTTCTCTTTTGGCTAGGAATCACTGTTGAATTCCGTACGAGTGACTTTCAGTGCCATGTTGCTTCATGGCTCCCCTGTCCCCTTGTGTTCCTTGTTGATTCTGTACCTCCTCATTTTGATGGTTCTCTTTCATTTTTCTGTGTCTTTTGAAAGATTTGGATCTAAACATTGCCATACCTTTGGCATTTGGGGCCTTTTCTTTGTCCCTTTTTATGACTTTTTTACGTGGGCATGAGTTCTGCGAGTGCCCTGTTTGAAAACAGATACAACACTTGAATGTCATGTTTTCAAAATCTGATGGTTGGGTCCACTTGAAATCTTTGTGAGTCAAATAAATGCAATCTGGTAAACTTTTGCTAAGGTCTATCTCTACACAAATCTAGAAAGAGCTGAATATATATATATATATATATATATATATATATATATTCAGCTCTTTCTAGAACTTAATGATTTCCAATGCCTTTTAACACTTGATGGTGCTAGAAGAGTAGAGGGAGACTCTGTAGTCACTAATATCAACATTTTTGTAACCATCATTGATGTAGCTTCGAACTGTGAAAACCATGGAGGTATGAAGAGTCCTGCAATGCGCCAAAACCATGGCCCCTCATTTAGAGCAAATTCTAGAGCTTTTTGTGTATTGAATTGTACAACAAAAATCCCTTTGGAGCACAAATAAATATCACAATCTGGGGTCCAATTGTGAATACCCACTTATGTAGATCTTCCGACTTGATATATTATTTTGTTCAACAATGTTAAGAACTTGGGATATTTTGGTTATGAATTGCGTTTTTCCTTGCATTCCATCCTTGAAAGATCTCCATCCACTAGGGTTTGTGGATTGCCCCGTCTTGTCCTGTCCTGTCATGATGTATAGTTAAACTTTTTGAATTACATAAAATAAAAATAAAAATAAAATAAAATTAATAATCAAAATAAAATTGAGATAAATTAAGATAAATTAATCAATTTATCTTTCGCACCTACAGTTTTTGACAACCCATGTTTTTATCCATGGCATTCTTCTCTGGTGTAGCCAATTTTAAAGGCATAAAATTCCATCGTCATAAAGCTTTAACTTTGTTGGAGTAAGATGAAGCAAGAAGTTTGTTTCGATATAGTTCAACTTTTTCTGTCCTAAGGTGAAGTATGAACTTTACTTGTGTGATTATCCATTATGGTATCTGATAGAATATAGTTTTGGGAAAAAATGAAAACGAAAGTTTAATTTTACATAATATTTTTGTATATATCACTTTACTTGATGTGTGATTATCCATTATGGTATCTGATAGAATATAGTTTTGGAAAAAAATGAAAATTAAAGTTTAATTTTACCTAATATTTTTGTATATATCACTTTACTTGATGTGTGATTATCCATTATGGTATAAAAAAATGAAAATTAGTTAAAGTTTAATTTTGCATAATATATCTGTATATATCATGCGAAGTAAGAATTAGAAATGAAAATTTTGCATAATTTAAATTAAAAATTAAAAAATATGAAAATAGTTTGTTTTTTATTTTTTTGAAATATTATATTTTTAGGTAAATAATTGATAAAAACTGAAAATAATATTATAAAGTGAAAAGGGATGATAAATGGTTTTTTCCATGGTATTCTTCTCTCTTGGAGCCAATTTAAAGGCATAAACATAAAATTCCATAGTCATAAAATTCCATCATATTTACAATAGTGTCATGTCATGTAAATATTAGTGATTTTTTTGACTCTTCTAATGAAGAATAATGTTTGCTTTGATATAATTTAACTTTGTTGTAGGATGAAGCAAGAAGTTTGTTTTGATATGAAAATTAGTTGAAGTTTAATTTTGCATAATATATTGTATATATCATGCAAACTACAAATTAAAAAATGTGAAAATAGTTTGTTTTATTATTATTTTTTTATTTTTTTTGAAGTATCTTACGTTTAGGAAAACAATTGATAAAAACTTTGGTAATAACATTATACATTTGAAAGGGATGGTAAATAAAAATAAGAATTCTTCACTCTAAAAGAGGTTCTCAAGAAATTTGTTCCTTTTGGCACTTATAGATTCAAAGTTAAAATGAATCTAAATTGGTCATAATATAAATGCCATACAACATAAATGTATGTACTTCTATTGTACCTTGTTTGTTGAGGGTAAAAAGCTTTGGGAGAATATTTAGATTTGTTTGCATTTTGGTTCGAAAACTAGTTTTAATGCATTTCAAATCCTAATGGTTAAGAGCATGTGTTTCCTCCTAAGAGGTCACAGGTTCAAAACCAGTGGGGGGTAGAGTATGTATGCCTTGTTAGACTTAGGAGTCAAATCGTTGCGCGGAGGTGGGTCCCTTGTCCCACAAACAAGGAGGTCTCATAAACCAATTTGGTGTTTGGCTTCGCTGTGACTTTAAAATTGGATAATAATAATAATAATAATAATAATATTTTAAATGTTTAAAAAACCATTATTAAGAAGCACAATGATCTTAAGTTCAAAATAAGAAACCAATTTGTATGCATTTTAAATGTTTAAAAACCATTATTAAGAGACAATTAGAGACTAATGAGATTACAAAGAAGTTACAATGATATTGCAAAGACATCTTTATTGAAATGCCTTTATTGTTTGGTGGAAATTAAATCCATTTGTCCTCACATGCAACTTTTGATCAAAACAAACCATGATAAGGAATTATGTAAATAAGTGACTGAGGAGGTGCGACAATGAGTAACCGAAGGTAATAGTTTATTCCCCATTTTTTCCATGGATATCATAGGCCATGACACATAGCAATAGTATGAGGAATCACGATGGAGCATAACCTTTCTAAAGGCTTTATCAACCCCATCCTTTTTGCATTGGAGTCTTGAAAGGTAAAGAAATATTGCCCTAATTAGCATGTGCAACAAGGTGGGGGTGTCTTTGTTCAGGACACTTACTAGATGGTTATCATTGTTCAAGAATCTTTTCATGCTTTCCATTAACATAAGAACCATGGTTTGATGATATGGATATGTCTATGACCCTTATGAACTAGATTTTACTACATGCATTCCATCAACATAAGAACCACAATATGCTTAGTAGATTGGATCTGTCTAGAGCTTATGACCCTTCAAATTGGACTTTAAACATTGTATTCTTAAGGCTTTTGGTTTTGATGGTGTCCAACTTCATTGGGCCGCTTCTTGTTTCTCAATTCCCTTTGTTTTTCAACTCCTCATGGAATGGTACTCCACTTGAATCTTTCGAATCTACAAGAGGGATTAGAGGAGGTATGCTATCATATACCATTTTGTTATCATGACAAAATGCTATCATTGCCTAAGAATCTATTCATGCTTTCCATCAACATAAGAAACACTTGTAACATTGTATGGTCACTAAATTAGATGTCTAGAGCTTATGGCCCTTCGAATTGGACTTTAATACATTGTATTCTTAAGGATTTTGGGTTTGATGGTGTCTATCCTCAATGGATTGTTCGTTTCTCAATTTCCTCCTTTGTCCAATTCCTTCTCATGCAATGGTTCTCCACTTGAATATTTCCAATCCATAAGAGGGATTAGAGGAGGAGGTATCCTCATAACATTTTGTTATCATGACAAAAGGCTTGGGTCACCCCATTCCTTCTTACAAGGACAACTTCCATATCTTTGGCCTACACGTGTCTTTAGACACTAATCCCATTATAAAATTTTCAATAGAGAGGCCACACCAAAAGAAGTTAAAATAATTTTAAGCGTGTTCTTTGAAGTTGTTTTAGCCTCTAGATGTTAGATCAATGAGTAGAGGTTACACATTTTTCTTTCATACAATGATTATTCTAATTCCCATTAGCGAAATGTTCCATTTTAGTAGATCATCCCTTCCAAAACACATGAAATACAATGCTTTGTACACATTGTTAAAATCCACAAATGTTCCCATAGTTGGACCTTCAGAACTCTTCCAAGATTAATGCTTCAAGCTCTTCCAAATTTGTTTCTTGCCATTCTTATAGCTTAAAAAATAATTAAAAAGAAAACAATTTATATTTTTTTATGGGGAAGTTTAGTGTGGAGGATTTTGTCTCCACGGTTGAACTATGAAATGAGACGAGACTCAGGCATTGGCAAGCTGTCTTAATCATATATTCATCCAATGTTATCAGTGTTTAATAAATAGATGTAAACTGAAGAGTGGAAACACATTGATATTCATCGATAAGGATGACACCTCATGAAGGATAAGGATGCTAACTTACACAAAGATTATCTCAATATTTTTCTGATTGTCTAAGGACTCAAGCTAATAACCCCCCCTTCAGTTGGAAGTTTGAATAATTAAACTAGTAGGGAAATATGAACTAGTGCTTGGTATTGTTGCCATCTTCAATATGAAATTGTTGAGTTGAGATTTAATGAAGATTTGCCTGAAAATATACCAAATTTGAATGTTAAAAATATAGAAGATCACACTATTTGAACATGTGAGTTCCATTCAACTGATGTGAATTCCAATATTTTATGAGAGCAAATTACAAGGGAAAATCAAGTCTAATTTAACTCTTGAAAAAAGTTGACAACCCAATCAAATTCCACACAATAATTAGGTCAAATGACGAACCATGGGAACAAAATGTCCATATTTTTTTTTCTCTTGGTAAATAACATGCAAATATTGTTAATTAACATCCTTTGCATGATTTAATTCATTGTAAGTATGAAATATTTGCAATGTTGTTGCCGCTGTTGTTGTCGAAACTTGAAGTATGACCATCATAATTTATATACCCTCCATTGTTAATAGGAAGGTCGAATATATGTTGAAGGGATCCAATCTTAAGCTTTGGAGTTTTCTTTTCTTCATCATTGTAATCAGTGGTTTTGGTTGACCATTAACCATTTGGTTGGATACCATGTATATGGTGTTTTTGCTAACCATTTTCACTTGATCAATATACTCACTACACCTTGAAGTGCAAAAGAGTACCATTTTGAGTCATGGAATCGATTTTCAATTTGAGTTGTGCCTTAGACATGCCCAATATTATCTATTTAACCATGATTATAAGTCCATTTGCAGATATCCATTTACATGTTTTGAACCATGGGTAAGGCTTATGTAAAATCTTGGCTTTTAAATGCCCATTTCCAAGAACTGTGATAACCATAATGAATTGTTTGCATTTTAATCTCCTTTTTTTGACATGTTTTTGGAGTATGATTTGTCTTACCACAATGAATACAAGGATGGAAATCAAAACACGTTGTCTCCATATGGACAACTTGATGACCATGACAAATTGCATCTTCAACATTATTAATTCACGAATTAGCTTGTTGAACATTTGAATCATGTCCTTTCAAATATTTGACAAGAAATCCAACATTCACAAATTGAACTTGTTTGGGATAGTTTGGAATATGAAGCTCTTGCATTTCATATCCTAATCCATATTGATTTCTGTTGAATTGCAATTATTCCCAAGGTTCGACAATGATTTTGGAAAGATCATTTTGTATTTGTTGATTCAAGTTTACATTCACTTCCACCACCCTTGGTATCACATTGTGCTTTGACGTCTTTTGTTTGTGATTCATTTTCAACAAAACTTACCTTATCAATCATTATTAATGATTCCATTTCATATCTAGTAAGGGAATCATCAATCATATCTTGTGTTGCATATGTATCAACCAAATACATTAGGTCATTTGCGTTGCAAGTTGCATAAATTGTATATTAAGTCACTTGCATCACAAGTTGCATCAAGCATCATTTCAATTTGCATTGTTAGCATTTTTTGTTCTCTTTCAATTAATTTTAGTTCAAGTGATTTGACCACATTATCCTTTGTCATATTTCTTGTGAAATAAAACAACCAAATTATTAAAAATAGTGGAGCAAGGAGTATTGTAGTACTTTAATTTCTTGATTTTTTGTTTTTGTTTTTGTTTTTTTTTGAAATTTTAATTGAAGTGATTTGATCACTTTATCCTCTAGATCGTTTTTCTTGCGAAATTCAACAACCCAATTACCAAAATCATGTAAGGAGTATTGTAATGCTTTAATTTCTTGATTGGTGTTTTGCAAATGCCTTCCTCCTCACCCATTTTAGATTTGTAATTGTCACATTTTCTTGCTTATTTTTTCCTGTGTCATTTTTTTTGTTAGTTTTATGGGAGAAGACTTGACACCTGTCACCGAGGAAACTTGGGATCGAGTCAATGGGATTGTGACCAAGTTTCCACAAGCAATGTTAGACAAGTAAACCAAGTTTGAACATGGGTAGGACCCTTATATCGGTTGGAAAATTCCTTTACGCTTGCTTCTAACAATCTTAGGGTGTTAGGCATTACCAAAAATGCACCCCAGTGTTCTTTGTACAAATATTAGACTTTGACGAAAATAATTCTAGTCAATTGTCTTAATGATGATTTTGATAATTGAAAAACACCTTATTGGCTTCAAAAGGATTTCATGCAATAATATCACCTTTTGAACTTATTGATAGTTGGGAAATTTCTCCCACCAACAACAAAGGAGAATTGCTTGATGGCAGGGCTCAATTAGACTTGCTCTAGTTTGGTGTACCGATTTGCATCTATATGTGGGCCCTATTGCCACTAAAAGAGCTGGAATTGATTTAATATTGATCCAACTTGGACTAATTAATTTTAATATGACTAAGATCTAACTATCTTAACATATTATTTAGATTATTTAACTAACACAAGATTTAATTACTTGTCTCAACCATGAGCTAATTTCATTAACATCAAGCATATGATTCCATAATTTATCATTAAACGAAACTACATAGTTCATTTATTCAATAATTTGTCAAGTGCGTATACATATTGTTATTTTTTTAGATAAACAATTATTTGAAAAATCCAGTCATGTGTATTTCTATCCAGGATCACATCAATTAAAGCATCAACCATGCCACAAAAATTAATTATACATGGAATATCTGGAATACATTGAAGAACAAAAAAATATACAACTCACAGAAATGCAAAAATACCATTCATTATCAACTAATTGAAAGTTGCTTCAAAACATGTCTTCAATTTCAATTAAAGTCAATAAAAACATATAGGTTTTAGATTAAAGTTTTGCAGCGATAAGCCTTCAATCCATTCTTAAAAAATAATAGCAATATGTGAGTTTCAATTTTAGATGTCCCAACCCAATCACATCAATTTTTTTTCCTTATAAACATTATTGTCCAACTTCCCATCCAATCCTCATCCTCCACTTCATCTATCACGAAGGGGACATTTTTGTTATTAACACGTGCTAGAAGAGGGGATAATTTCATTTCTTTTCTATTTTCTTTGTGTAAAATAATTCTTCCATTGATTAAATAAATTTGTTAAATGAGAAATTAGATTGATGATAGTTTTTTTGTTTTTTTTGTTTTTTTGTTTTGTTTTTAGATTTCCTTTTTTCTACGTTTAAAAAAGAAAATAAAAATTGGCTATATACATTCAACAAGAATAGTCACAAATTCTTTGACAACTTTTATATTCCATGAACTAGTTTGTGATATCTTTATTTATGGTTTCTTGTTGTTACTCCATACCGTCTATGCAAAGTAGTATTGATATAAATTGCTTTATGGGTCCAACTTATGGCATGTTGTAGTCCTCCATGATATCGAAAGAAAAATACTAGAGAGTAGACCTTTTCAATCTAGTCCTGAATGTGCGAACAAGTAAAAAACAATGATCTAATGATACATGAATCTGTAACTTTCCTTTAGCAAAAACTTTAGTGATATTCTTTAGTTGTTCTTTTGCCTCCTAGAGCATGATTTTCTCTAAAGCCCTTTGAGCACTTTTATAATCATCCATTTGTTGTAGAATAATTCTTCTTTATTATCCTGTAAATGTGAATTAATAGCTAGTGTTTCAGGATAAGTTTGTTTGGAGATGCTTCCCTGTTGGAATTTACACCCCAAAACTCAGTGATGTAGTTCTAAACACTGATAGAGCTCTTCTAGATCCAAAATGGTGGAGGGCTATTTGGAAATAAAAATTCTCAGGAACTGTTAAAATTTTCATGTGTTTTCTAATGGAAAAGAAGGTCCCCACATGGGACATCTTCCAAAGGTGCTTTGCCATGGAATCGAGATGGTGCTTCTTATGTACTAAGGGAAATGAAGAATACAATGAACATCTCTTCAAGTAATGCCCTTTTTTCAAGCAGGTGTGGGATGGGTGAAAGTCTATGATGGGCTTCAACACTTTATGGGAAGGGGAAAATTTGGAAGCAATATGGAAGGAATGGTACTATGATCCAATGAATCGTGTGTTGAGAGCCCTTCCTTTGCTCATCATATGGGGTATTTGGATTGCATGCAACAAAGCCATATTCTAGGACAAATCTTTAGTTCCTTTGCATATCGCTGTTGAAGCCCTTACAATTCTGTCCCATTTCGCTCAAGAAAAACACTAGTCCTCCTAGAATCATTGTCGAGGAAAACCCTGATCCCACAAAGCCTTGGGAATACTTTGATGGTGCCTCTAGTGACACAAAAACCATGAGTGGAGGTGGTTTTGTACTTTCCTTATTCACAACCGTCTCTTATCATATTAAAATGGGTTTTGGTTCATGCACAAATAACTGAGCATAATTATTGGCATGCATAAATTTGTTGGCATATGCAAGGGAAAAGTAATGCTCACAACTTCAATTTTATGGGGATTCTATGCCTGTAATAAATTGGTTAAACAGGTCTCAAGCTTGTAGAAATTTACTTCTTACTCCCATTTTGGATAATTTATGGAAAATAAAAAAATCATTCACTTTTTTTACAAGTACACACATGTAGGGAGCGGAATGAATTGGCAGACATATTTTCTAAAAGTCTAAATATGGAATAGGGTATGTGGCACATCTAGGAGCAACGTGAAGGATCAACCTTCGAGTTTTAACACATGTTGTTTATAGACCCAACTGATCAAAATTAAAAAAACATCATTTTTTTCCCTCTTTTACTGTCTTTCTATTGAGGTATACATGGAACATGATCATGTAAACAACACACACACACACACACATTTTATAAAGGTCTAAATATGGAATAGGATATGTGGCACATCCAAGAGCAACGTGAAGGATCAACCTTAGAGTTTTACCACACGTCGTTTATAGACCCAACTGATAAAAATAAAAAAAAACATCCTTTATTTTTATCAATTGTGCCATAGATTGTTCTTTGAGTTGGTTGACACAACTTTGGTGCTCTTCTTCTATTGCTGATTTTTGACTGCTTAATATGTTATCTAGTGATATAGCCAAAGACTTTTCTTTATTTAGCGTATCGATCAACTCATTCACTGACCAATAATTGGAATTAACAATTGCGTTTGTTGCAGATGCTATTTTTTGTGTTACTTTATTAAGTCATTTATTTACTGCATTCGAAACCAAATGATGTTGGGAAGAATCTTCTTCCAACAAACATGGTTTTATGTTTTTGGATATTCTCATTACTACTTTTTTCATTGCTAAAAAAATAGTCCCTTAAAGGAACCACTATTTCCTCAAAAGGTTTTAGTTGATCCGAATCCAATATTGTTTGTGTTATGGTCCCACTTTGAGTCACAAGTGGTGTAATTATAAATGTGGGAGATATTCTTTCAGTGCTCCCAGTAATAGTGTTATGTGTTGGGTTGCTCTCAGTGAAATTTATGTCTTGTGACTTGGGGGAATTTTCACCTTAGTATTAACTACCTTTTTTAAAAGATTATCTTTAGGATCGTATTTCAACTCGTATCCTTGAGTGAATTTGCATGTCCATTGTTTCCATTTTTCTTTGACCTACATCCTATATTCTTTGTGCTGATTTTTCATTCTTTTTTCTCAATGTTGTGTAATCCTTATATTATATTTTCAATGTTGTGCTCAATACTATGCAATTATTGAGCCTCTTGTGTTGTTTCTTCTTTATCTTTCCCATTATTCTTAGAATCCCGAACATAGCTTTCTATGCAATGTTATTTATTTTTACTTTCATCATATCCTTGTTCATCCATTTGCTCTTAATCAATGGAGTCACCCTCTTGGCTACTAGAAATAACACTTATTCTATTTCTCTCCTTAGAAAAGACAGTGTCTTTTTCTTCTAAAAAGCTTGGATGTGTGTCTTTTCTTTTTTATCCTTCATATATTTTTTTTAATAAAAAAATTGTCATTATTTTCCACCCTTTTGAAAATGTAATTATAAGGACAATAGTCCTGAGGATGTGGTCCAATGGTTAGGTGGGGAGTTTGGTCCTCACAGGCCTTGTGGTCCAATCCTATACAAGATTATGTATGTCTGAGAGCTTCTCCAGGCAAGATTTCTCCGAATGAAAAAAAAAAAAAAACAATTATAAGGACAATCTTCATGTGTATATATGACTTTGAATGCGTTCATATGAAAATTAACTATATCATCAAGATCATGACTATAAAACTTGCATAATGTAACCATACATCTAACATTTTGGATTCTTTCTTGGCATGTTTGGGGTTCAATAAAGAGTATATGCCAAGATTAGAAGGAAATATTGGCCAAAATTTCTTTGAATTTTGAATTAGTGGTCTATTTATATCGGTGGTTGGAGTTTGGTATGTATTTTCTCTTAATGCCAACTTTTAGGGGCATAATTTGGTATCAAATGAGGGGTTACAACACATTCATATATTTTGATGAAGGACAAACTTCATCAATAAACGATTCTCCTATTTCTTTGATGGTATGTTTAGCTTCTTATGCAAGCATGGGTGATGTTGTATGAAAAAATAAATGATGTAGAGGAGACATAAAATTTTCACAAATATTATAAAAGTGATTATTTCGTTCACTATCCCATAACACAAAACAATGCATATGAACAAGGTTTTGCTTAGGTTACCAAATCCACTTCATGAATGGGAAAGGAGTTGTTGCACACACTATATCGATAAGTATGATGGCATAAATAATACAACTCCAAACATTTGAAGGTATTTTAAATCCCTCTTGATTGCTTGTAGTATGTTGGTAGATAAGATTTGTGCCCAATTGGAAATTTTACCATTTTTACGACGATGATGCATTAAGGGAGTTCATTCTAATTCAAAGTGTTGGGGATCCTTTTCCCCATACAATCTGCATATCATATTAGTAGCTAGCTTGTAGGTTTTTTTAAACATTTGAAGTGGGTACTGCCTATCTAGGTTGATTTCAAAAGAGTTAGGGTCAACCAATCCTTAATTAATTTAGCTTGCATTGCATCTAATTATTTTTCATTAAATTCTTACAAGAAATGTTTAAGTAAACATACTTAATAATATCCCACCTTATATATTCTAGTTAGTTATTTAGTTTTGAAGGGCCCAATTACTTTTAACATGATTAACCATTGTTTAAGTGTTAACATTGACATGGGAGATAATTTAATGTACCATGTCATATTAAGATAAGATAACTAGTTTGACAACAACTTTGTGTATTCTTGACTTTTTGATTTCTATTTAAGTGTCTTCATCTAATTAATATTCATTTTCAAAATCTCCAACTTCAAAGAATTCATGAATTTTTGTCCATTATAGACAACTCTTTTGACTGTTATGATGAATGATGTCTGGATATAATGCTACATTGGGATTTATTTCCTCATCATATTCTTTATCTCTAGGGTCTTCTATCTTTGATGGTTTACCTTCGATTTCGGGTCCTTTTCTTTTTGCTACTTACATTTTTTAGTTTTTTCAATTTATCCACAAATCTCAAATTCAAAAGTAAATTATAGAAAACCCAAAAAAGATTCAAATAAATTTAATCAAATTCAGATATCGAGGAAGATAAATAAACCATTTTTTTAATCTATGTATAATGATTAAAAAGTTATTTATTTCAGTAAGCTCTAACTTGTTTTACCTATTAAAATGCTCTTATTGCATGCAAAAGTGATATCATTCACTAAATTGAAATTCAAGATTACAAAACAAAAATCTCATGCGAAAAGATTAATTTATGAAAACTATTGATTTGGAGCTTGTTTCAGTGTGTCCACATTAATTTTGCATATTGTGAATAATTGGTTTAAAAAAAAATTAAATAATGTGGGTGCTATCTACTTAACATAAAATCTCATGTGAAAATATTAAGTTATGACAAGTATTTCAAGGTTATTTAAGTATGTGATGAATTTACTGAATTTGTCTCTCAATCATTAGATCGATGCTCCATCATGCAGGAGATATCTCTTTCACTATAGAAGTCCCCTTTTCAAATCATGACTATGAATTGGTTGTAGTCACCAAGCCCATGCAATCAATATTTTAACCACAACAAAACACTTTTTAATTAACATTGTAAAACTTTGCACAAACCCTAAATTTTATATCCCTTAACACTAGGCAAAAAAATTTCAACACATATGACCGAATGCTATGAACCTGGACCACTGAATATCACTATTAGCTGCAGATTATTACTTTGTAAACAAAAAAGTGTTTTTATTATGATATGACTAAACCCTATAATTATAGATGTCGAGACCCAGGGGTGTGGTGTCGGAAATTTAGGCCAATATTTATATTGCTGTATCAGAGCAATATATGTATCAAGATATTAACAACGAGGTGTATTAGCGTGGCACTATATATCAAAGCGAGGAGAGTCTTGTTATATCGACCAATATGTATATCGAGTTGATATGATCTCATTATATCATACTTCACAACAATAACACACCACTGATACAGGAAGGGCCGATATTCAATAACACACTATCAGTTTGACAACTTATCCCTTTGTGCAACACAAATTTCAATTTTCTTAAATTGTCAAATTTCACAAGTTTTCTTCGTTAAATTCGATTTCCTCTGATATACAAAGTTTTTGATATGAATTCTATATCACACAAAATTTTGGCATCGTGTGGATGAATTCGATACAAATCGATATTGAACTTTGTCCCAAGGTCACGATTGTTTCTCTTGTAGTTAAAATACTTAGAAAGCTGATTTGACTAACACTCATCTCAATCATGATTATTTAATTTTATATTTTAGAAAAAAAGAGATGATTACAAAATACACAACAATGGATGAAAAATCATCCTTTCATCCTCCCATACCTCTCCACTTCTATTTGTTTCTCACCCCTCTCGCACTCTGACCACTCAATTTCTCAATTACATAAGAAATATTCTTGTATCAAAAGTCTTAGCAATTCAATCATAACAATTTCCTGATTTTGATAAATCTGTCTTATTACATAGCAACTAAATGACACTCATCACAACCTTATAGCTATATAGATAGCTTCTAGATATTACAACTTGGAAAAATATTAAATATTATAAATAAAATGAAAATTTTGAGGAAACCAACTTCCTATAGAAAATTTATTGATCTAAGAAGGTCAATCATGGGTTTGACTGGTAGATGGTCCTACATCAGACAATTTCTATCACCGTCATCCAAGTAGCATATTTTGTTGGCTGATTCTAACATTTAACCAAACACCGAAATTACTCCTTATCTTTGGTTCTTTTAGTTATCTTTTAATCCAACATTGCCTCATCTCTTTCTAAACTAGTTTAGGTTGATGTTTCTTCCATCCATTGGTTTGATATTCATCACTAACAAGTCCATTTGCTGAAACATTTATTGTCTCCTTAAAGGGATACAAATTTACAACATCAAATATTGGAGAAATACCAACTTTACTTGGGAGCTCTAATTCATAAGCGTTAGATTTTTTTCCTTAAAACTCTACATGGTCCAATCTTTTTAACTTTCAATTTTTTTGCATACTCATGTTAGAAACATTTCCTTTATGAAATGCGTCATGACTAAGTCACCAAATTTAAAGTCCAAATGTCTCCTTTTCATATTTTCCCTTTTTTGTACCTACTATTGTTCTCTTGCATTTTCTTAAAAATATTTATTTGGTAATACATATGCATGAACTTACCTTTGAATTGGTAAACCATTTTGTCCCAGCTCTTGATTTTTGGCTTTCCTTTCCTCTTTTTGTCTATTTTCACTTCATCCCACCATAGGGATGCGTGACCTTTCAACTTTTTCACTGCATAATTCATAAACAAAATATTTTTCCACGACAATAATCCAATCCATTGACTCAACATTTTAATTTCCTTCATACACAAACATATCCATTTTTGGTCTGACACTCACCTTAGAAATAATATTTAGCATTTTCTCCTTTGTTGTTTCCTCAACTTCTTCTTCTTCAAAAGTATCTTCTTCTATTTCATTGACATATCCTATGTAAATCCCTCTTTTTTGGGTTTCTCCATGACCTCTAGTATCATTTGAATACACCACATCTCCTTTTTTAAGGTACATTTGCTACATTCCTCCCTCAACCTGCATTTTCTCTATATATGTGTTCCATTTCCAAAGATTTTGTCTCACTTTGGTACCAAAATTAATGACTAATCTACTTAATTTATCTTTCAATCATTGGATTGATGCTCTATCTTGCAAGATATCTCTCTTTCACTATAGAAGTCCCATTTTCAAATCATGAATGTGAATTGGCAGTAGTCACCAACTCCATGAAATCAACATTTTAACCACAATACAACACTTTTTAATTAACGCTGCAAAAATTTGCATGAACCCCAAATTTTATTGCTTAGCGCCAGGCTAAACAACATCAAGCCATATGATGAATAGGTGTTATGAACCCGAACCAACAAATATTGCTATTGACCACAAATTATTACTTTTCCCTTTGTAATTGGAAAAGTGTGCTTATTGTGATATTGCTAAAATCCCAAAATGCTAGATGTTAGGACTTGGGGTGTGGTGTAGGAAATTCTAGTTGATATCAATAACATAATATTAGGGCGATTTGTTGAAATGGTACCCAAGGGGGCTTCTAATTTAATTTTCCCTTAATTAAATTGGAAGAGAAATTGTAATTTCATCTCATGCCAACTTGTATTATTTAACTAATTCAAAATGAATGAGCTAGCTTAGGAAATTCGAGTTGAGGGTCAGAGAGGATGCATGTAGAGTTATCCCATGGTTTAAGGGGGTCAAGTTACATTTATTTGTGAGTTGTAATTATTTAACTCAATTAATTGAGTTAAAATCAATTTAACTAGTTCTAATTGAGAGATGCGCTGGTGAGAGGTCCAGTGAATTAAATTTCATTTAATTCACAAGTAGTGATCAATAAACTAACTGGTAATTCACTATAAATAGTTGTTGCATGTCAGTTCTAAGGAAGCCCCAGTTGAGATCGAGGTTAAAGGGATGATAAATATCAGTTGTATAATTAAAAAATTGTACATGTTAGTTATAGAGTCATGTGGAAGCCTATGATGCATTGCGCAATCAATTCCAAGGAATTTCCTATTTAATTAGGCGACGATTCCTCCAATAATGCGTGAGAAAGGCAAGCTGAGCAGAGGCCGAGAATTGGTTAAGTAATTGAATGATTTTTCTTAGAATAGAGTGAGACAGTTGGTAGAGTGCAAGAGTTTCTCAATGAGAGAAAGCATTGCATTATTTCATGATCTTGAATTTATTCAATATACAAATAGCTAGGTTTTAGGCAATGTGCTTTCCCAAGATACAACTTGTGTTGTGCGATTAATTGTCTCTTTCTCTTACTTGTTATGTGATTGTGCAATCGTGTTTTGTTTTCGCAAATTGTAGAAAGATTAAGTATCTTGTTTTAGTACATTACAAGATCAGTTTGAATCCCTTTTCTACATGGTATTAGATCCGCTAGGAGTCAAAATAAGAAGAGAAGAATTTTTTTTTGTTTTGATTAAGTTCGAATTTGCATATTTATCCTTCAGGATATAACAAAAGGTCAAGATTTATTTCACTGGCTTGAGACTCGAATATGTAGTCGAGGCAATTCGAATTACATAGCATGGAAGGAAAGGATGGAGGTAGTGCTCGAGGACAAAAAACTGAAGGCTTTCATAGATACTGATATCCCTCAACCCGCAACAACAAATGCTCAAATTCTTGATGCATGGAATAAGAATGTATCAAAGACAAGAATCATTAGGGGAATTTTGAAGTATAAAATGGGCCTCCTAAGGAAATTATAAAATAATGGTGGAAATAATAAAATAATATTTGATTACATCATCAAATTTTAGAGAGAAAAAATAAAAAACTACTTTTTCAACTCGTATTTTGAACTTATCTCCCTAAGTTTTTACTCAAATTTCGAGCCAGAATACTCGTTGGATGCAAAATTTAATTCCCCGTCCAAGGAGTACCCATGTTGCATACTTTTGATGGACTCTGTTATACGAAAAATGAGAAATACATGAAAAACGTGAATGCAATCACGTTTTTTCATGTGTTTCTCATTTTCGTGTAGTAGAGTCCATAAAAAGTATCTAACATGGGTACCCCTTGGATGAGGAATTAAATTTTGCATCCAACGAGTACTCCCGCTCGAAATTTGAGTAAACCCTTAGGGAGATAAGTTGAAAATACGAGTTGAAAAAGTAGTTTTATTATTTTATTATTTTTAATCTTTTTACTTTTTTACTCCAGAAATGGTGAATCATCCCCCATTGTTGACATCATCATATTGAATCTTATTGGTTCTCATAAAGTTTATTTTGGTTGTACATTTTTCTTAGGAGGCCCATTTTAGATCTCAAAATTACCCTAATGGATCTTGTTAGAGAGAGTTCGAGATCATATTGTATCGAGTCTCCATGGGACGACGACTCCATATGCTATGTGGAAGGCCTTGACAGATCTGTATCAGAATAGTAACGTCCACATGAAGCTGGTTTTAGTACATTACAATATCAGTTTGAATCCCTTTGTTAGATTTTCTACATGGTATTAGATTCTCTAGGAGTCACAATAAGAAGAGAAGAACAAAGTTTGTTTTGATCAAGTTCGAATTTGCAGATTTATTCTTCAGGGTTCAACAACAGATCAACATGTATTTCAATGGCTTGAGACTCGAATATGCACTCGATGAAATTCGAATTACATAACATGGAAGGAAAGGATGGAGGCAGTGCTCGAGGACAACGAACTGAAGGCTTTCATAGATACTGATATGCCTCAACCCGCAACAAAAAATGCTCAAATTCTTGATGCATGGAATAAGAATGTAGCAAAGGAGAGAATGATCTTGTTAGAGGGAGTTCGAGATCATATTGTATCGAGTCTCCATGGGAAGGAGAAGGCCTTGAAATATCTGTATCAAAATAATAACGAACACAGGAAGCTGGCACTGAAAGACAAGATTAGGAAGATCAAAATGGAGAAGGGAGACACGATCCAAAAATACTTGAAAAAGTTCACTCAATGTCAAGATGAGATTGCAATTGTGGGGATAACTGTTGCCTTGGGTGCTTTGGTGAGCCTAACTCTTCAAGGCCTTCCCAAGAGCTGGCGTAGCTACCAGGACTTTGTGAATGGGAGAGAGAAGCTATGATATTGGGAGCGATTATGGTTCGATACGACATAAGAAGAAATTCGTCAGAGCACTAGAGATGGATCCTCATCAAAGACTGATGATAAGAAGAATTGTGCCTTGGCTGGAAAGGTGAAGAAAGGAAAAGGGAAGGCGTACCATTCCAAATCGGAGTCTCTCAAGGTAGGAAAGAAGCGAGACTTGTCAAAGGTAAAATGTTTCAATTGTCATGAGCATGGACACTATGCCAAAAATTGTCCACAAAATAAGACCAATAAGAAGGCCTCATGAGGAGAATTAGGTGAAGAAATGACTTCACAGTTCAATTTTGAATTCAATCTCATTTCACACATGGTGTCATCGATGATGGGTTCTGTGTGCTACTTGGATAGTGGAGCTTCATTCCATATAAATGAAAACAAATAATTCTTTAGTAGATTGGAGGAGAAGGATCGCTAGATGCACATTGACATGGGTGACGACGGGAGGTATAAAGCTACTGGTGTAGGTACAATTAACTGTCAGAGGGAGTCAGGTAATACACTCACATTAAAACATGTCATGTATGTTCTTGGTTTAAAGAATAATTTGGTTTCTGTTGCTATGCTGGAAGATCGTGGCTATGATGTGATCTTCAATGAAGGAAAGGTGTTCTTTCGTCACAAAGCCACGAGATAGGTGAAAAAGATTGGGGTTCAAGTAAAGAATCTCCACAAACTAGATGTAGAAGACTGTGCAACATTGAGCACTAAAGCAGAGAAGGTGGAGAGTAGAGACATCGATGAGTTATGGCATGATAGTTTGGGCCATCTACACCACAACGCTTTGAAGATCACACAAAAGATTTATATAGGACTTCCAAAGGGTGCACTTTCATAGAGAGATACATGCAAAGGGTGTACATTGGGGAAGTATACCAAAGCCACCTTTCACGATAAGGAAATCTGAACCAAGGCGATCCTTCAGAGAGTTCACTTAGATGTGTGTGGACCGTTCTCAACAGCTTCCACAACAAAGCACATGCATTATGTGATTTTTCAAGAAAGTGTTGGATTTTCTTCATGCAGAAGAAATATCATACGTTATCCAAGTTTTGTGAGTTCAAGGTACTTGTCTAGAAAGATACAAGCAATAAGGTGAAGGCTTTGAGGAGTGACAATGGTGGAGAATACATATCTAAGGAATTCAAGAACTTCTATGCGTTAGAAGGAATTCGAAGAGAATTTATTGCACCTCATAACCCACAACATAATTGGGTTGTAGAAAGAAATAACAGAAATATTGTGGGAGCAACATGACCTATGTTGCATGATCAGGGCTTATCGTTGCAAATATGGGAGGAAGCATGGAATATAACAATATTTGTGCAGAATATAAGTCCTCAATGGATACTTGGGATGAGTACACCAGAGGAGGATTTTTCAAGTAAGAGTCTGGATGGTCATATTTTAAAATTTTTGGTTCATCTGTTTATTTCCATTTAACCAAATATGCAAGGAAGAAGATAGATCCAACAACAGAGTTCAGGATATTTTGTGGGGTACAGTGATACACCTCACAACTATCGGGTGTACTTGCCAACACATATGATGGCAGTGGTAAGAAGAGATGTGAAATTTGATGAAGATAAAGCAATTCGATTGTCCCTTGAGAGGGATCTTGAGTTGCATGTAGTTGAGGAGCCCTTGACTCCAAAGGATGAACATCGGGATGTGGAGAAACCACAAGCAGAGGAACAAAGAGTGGTAGAAACCACTCATGCAGAGCCATCTACTAGATATGGAAGGAAGCACACCAGAGAGGCTAACATATTATTTTTGGATGCGAGAGATAATGTGGGAGCACCCACATCACAGCGTAGGAAGAGAAGGCACCCAAAGCAGTGCACTGGATACATTGATCTTATGAGCGAAGGTATTAAGATAGAACCATACTATTTTGTGGAAGAAGTGCATCATCTAGTGTGGGTTGATGCCATGGTTGAGAAGTATGAATCCATTATCAGAAACAATGCATGGGAAGTTGTCCCAAGACTAGTGGGGAAGTCAGTTGTAGGATCCAGATGGGTCTACAAGGTGAGGCAGGAAAAAAATGGGAGTGTGGAGAAGCACAAGGATAGATTTTTTTCCAAAGGGTTATCTTAGGTGGAGGGGATTGCTATGATGAGGATTTTGCACCAGTCTCAAGGTACTCATCTATTAGATCCATCCTCGCACTATTAGCGCAGATGGGATGGCAGGTACATCAGATGGATGTAAAGACAACCTTTCTTGATGGAGTTATTGAGGAAGAAGTGTACATTGAGCAAGCGAAAGGTTTTGATACCTTAGACATGGAGTCATATGTGTACAAATAAAGAGAGCACTGTATCGGCTGAAGCAAGCACCTCGTGCTTGGTACACTAGGATCGACAACTATTTCACCGGGTTGGGGTTCACCAAGAGTGAAGAGGATGTGAACCTATATCATATTGCGGTTGATGGTAAGCTTTTGATTGTTGTAATTTATGTCGATGATATGATATTGACAAGTGATGAGTAGCTCATAAAGTCTTGCAAAGATGATCTTGCAAGAGAATTTGAGATGAAGGGCATGGGGCTCTTGCAATATTTCCTTGGTTTGGAAATATGGCAAAGAGATGGGGAGAAATTTATATCTCAGGGAAATTATGCTAAGGAGATTCTGAGGAAGTTCCACATGGAGAGAAACAAACCCATGGAGACTCCTCTAGCAGGAAACTGGAGGAAGGAGGATGCTACTTCAGGTGAAGTAGTGGATGCTAATGTTTACAGGAAGCTTGTGGGTTCACTTATGTATTTGGTAAACACACGACCTAACATATGATACGTAGTTAACCAGCTGAGCCAAGCTATGGTTAAGCCTACCAAGCTCTTTTGGAAGGCAAGCAAACATGTGTTGAGATATCTCAGAGGCACTACAAAGTATGGATTATTGTACAAAAGAAAAGAGGGAGTGAAGTGAGTCAAGGCTTCACCGATGAAGATTAGGCAGGGAGTCCATCCGATAAGAAGATCACATCAGGGGCATCTTCATCATAGGATCAACAATAGTTTCTTGGTACAAAAGGAAACAAAGATCAGATGCACTCAATTCAGCAAAGGCATAGTACATGGAGGCCAGTCAGGCAGCATGCAAGGCCATATGTACGAGGAAGATACTTTTTGGTTTGTTTTTTAAAAAGATGGATTCAACGGTGATACATTGTGATAACTAGAGTTTCATAAAACTCTCGGTTAATCCAATATTCCATGACAATTCCAAGCTTATTTATATCCAATATCACCATCTCAGAGATTGTGTTCAGAGGCAGATTATGTCATTAGAGTACATTCCCATAGAGGAGCAGGATGCATACATCTTGACAAAGGCGCTGGAAAGAAGCAAATTCGAATTCCACAGAGACAAGATCGGGGTAGCAGATAACCCCTTTCTTAGTGAGAGCGAGTGTTGAAATGGCACCCAAGGGGGCTTCTGATTTAATTTTCCCTTAATTAAATTGGAAGAGAAATTGTAATTTCATCTCATGATAACTTGTATTAGTTAACTAAGTAAAAATGACTGAGTTAGAATAGGAAATTCAAGTTGAGGGTCAGAGAGGAGGCATGTAGAGTTCTCCCATGATTTAAGGGGGTCCAACTACAATTATTTGTGAGTTGTAATTAGTTAACTCAATTAATTGAGTTACAATAAATTTAACTAGTTCTAATTGAGAGATGAGCTAGTGAGAGGTCCAGTGAATTAAATCTAATTTAATTCACATGTAGTGATCAATCGGTTAACTGATAATTCACTATAAATAGTTGTTTCATTTTAGTTCTAAGGAAGGCCCAATTGAGACTAAGGTTAAAGGGATGATAACTATCAGTTGTATAATTAGAAAATTCTACGGGTTAGTTATAGAGTCATGTGGAATCCTATGGTGCATTGCGCAATCAATTTCAAGAATTTCCTATTTAACAGTGCGACAATTCCTCCAAGAATGCGTGAGAAAGGCAGGATGAGCAAAGGCTGAGTATTGGTTAAGTAATTGATTGATTTTGCCTAGAGTAGAGTGAGACAATTGGCATAGTGCAAGAGTTTCTCGATGAGAGAAAGCATTGTATTGTTTCATGGTCTTGACTTTATACAATATACAAATAGCGGGGTTTTAGGCAATGTGATTTCCCCAGATACATCTTGTGTTCTGTGATTGGTTGTCTCTTTCTCTTACTTGTTATGTGATTGTGTGATTGTGTTTTGTTTCTACAAATTGTATAAGGATTCAATATCTCATTTTAGTACATTAAAGGATCAGTTTGAATCCATTTTTTATATTTTCTACACGATATGTGTCTTGCGTTACTAGTAGTAGGGTGTATTAGTAAGGAAATATATATCAGAGTGAGGGGAGTCTTGGCATATCAACCAATATGTATATTGGGTCGATATAATATCATTATATTGGATTTTGAAAGAATAATAGACCATCGATATGGGTAGAGTCGATATTTCAATAACACATCACCGATTTGGAAACGTATCCATTTTTGCAACACAAATTTCAATTCACTTAGATTTTAAAATGTTACAAGTTTCCCTTTTTATAATCAATTTATTTCAATATGCGATGGTTTTGATATGCAGTCTCTTTAAGAAAAAAATCTGGGTTTGGGTGGGTGAATTTGATATAACTCGATCTTGAACTCTGTTCTGGGGTCACAATTGTTTCCCCTACAGTTGAAATATATGGAAAGTTGATATGAAGATCATTTAAATCAATAATGATTATTAAATTTTATAACACAAAGAAAAGACGACTCTGATATTCTGGTTAAAAAAGAGGTGATTAAAAAATATAAAACAATGGATGCACAATCATCATATTTTCCTCCTATACCTCTCCACATCTATCTGTTTCTCACCCCTCTTGCACTATGACCACTCAATTTCTCAATTACACAAGAAATATTTTTGTATCAAAAGTATTAACAACTAAATCCTAACAATTTCTTGATTTTGATAAATCTGTCCTATTACATAGAAACTAAATAACACTCACCGCAACCTTCTAGCTATATAGATACCTTCTAGATACTACAACTTGGAAAAAAATTAAATATTATAAATAAAATGAAAATTTTGAGGAAACCAACTTCCTATAGCAAAGTTATTGACCTAAGAAGGTCAATCATGGGTTTGACTGGTATATGCTCCTAAATCAGACTCTGGGGGAAGAAATAATTATTCATGAGTTCTTCAATACTTGTGGCACACTAGGAATTTTCTGCTGCTATCATCCAAGTAACATCTTATTTTGGCTGACTATAACATTTAACCAAACTGTAATATCCAAAAATAAGGATTTTCTACAACAAATAGAATATATGAAGATATTCCAAAGTTGTAGCTTCAGCAAATCTCAAGCATGGAAATTTAGATCAGCTCATTAGATGTAAAATAACATCTCACCAGCAGATGAAATAACCTCAGCAAGAATATGGGCTATATCCTCCTTCCCAAGTGGGGAAATGCAGCAATATAGGGCATAAAACAACTATCTTCAAAAAATAACGTTATACCTGTGAGGAATGGGACTTGGATCCCTTATAATTCATCATACACAACTCACATGCAGAATTAGAGATGAAACAAATCCCTTTAGCCAACATAAACATATCTCCCCAAGTCAATATGTCTCAAATAAGCCCAAACCCCATAGCTTAACTCATGCAGAAAGAATTGAAGTAAGTACAACGTTATTTTTATGAGGGTTTATGCAGAAAATAATGAGAAATAATATATTTGGAGATTAAAATCATCCAATGGCTGAGAAAATGGAGATTCTTTCCTTCTTATACAAAATAAGATTAACTCGGCAAGGGTTTCATGAGAGTACAATGTATAAAAATGCAGATCTACAGATCTGGATCTGAAAAACGTAGTTATACTGTAGCACTGAATAAATATGGCTGAAATATACAAATGACAGAAGAATAATGAAGTACAGATCTTTCCAGGAGAAGGGTTGGCCCTTTCTCCAAGGAACAAGCTCACAAGCAAGGGTTCAAACCCTGCTACTACAACACTCTGGAAAATGAGGTAGTTTATTCAGTAAACTGTGCTGTAGTGGATGTGAACTGATTTGGTCACATGCCAAGATGTAAAATATGCCCTGGAATCTCCTGTACAGATATTGAAAAGCAAGGGGAGCTCCCTCCTCTGCAAGATAAGCTCAGGAGCTGGTGTTGTAAGTCTCCCACTGCAACACACTACAACACAACGTTTCCTGCTACAGGAATAATGCTATAGCTGAAGGAGGTGCTTGGCCTCAAGCCTGAATGTGGGAAAATGAAGAACATAACTCCTCCAAGTGATCACTCAATGAAGGAGAAGGAATCCCTAAGTAGGAATGCCTTGTGCTGAACAACACTGCATACTCAACCCAACAGCTGAAGAATGCTCAAGTGTCTAAGCAGACCAAAATCAACAATCCATAAGCTAGCTTCAAATTTCTGCTATCTTCCTCCTTATAAAGTTTGTGAGCCTCCTCACCTTGGGTCCCACCTATTAGGGTTTCCAACACCGTGTGAACACTTTCCCTCCAAAATTGCGTTGTAGCTCTATCAAGATTGCTCCTCCATACTGCGCTGTTGACTTGGTCAGCTTGACTGAATCAACATGATTCTTTTTCTGTTCATACATGGAAAGTGAAAAATCTAGCCACTAAGATATCCCCTTTTCACACCAAGAGGGATTTTATGCTAATACAAGACAAGTATGAGTATTTGTCCCCCATTTATTCACCTACTAAGCGAAAGAAACAAAATTTAATATTCCCATTAGCTGCATGCTAATTTTAGGAATATTACAGTCCTCCCCTCCCAAATGTTGCTTGTCCTCAAGCAACTGCAAGGATATAATTGGAAAGTCTCCTCCCCTCTTCCTGTAGCATCCTCATATGGTGAGATCTCCCAAAGAACAAGATGCTGTCTCAACAATGAACTCCATAATGTCTTTCCCAAGCATACAAGTTAGCACTTGGTATACATCCCAAATGCCCATCATCATGCATAGTAAAATACTCAAGGAGACAACTATGTGATGTCTAGAGGTCCTCTCAAGGCATGGAATTTGAAATGCATGGGAAACTTTCATTCCCAAGTGAAACCTGCACCCCCAAGCTATCATCCATATAAAATGAGTTACCCTCCAACATGGCAACTCATGCACAACTCCCTCCACATTTGGCTCCTGAAGTGTAGGTGGGTTGAATAAATGAACATGATAGGAAAGAGGGCCTATCCCATGCTGTCTACCTCTCCACTTGTGATAAGTGTAGAGGGCATGCTGATCTTGGGCTGCAACATGGTTGCCCTCAAGTGGTAAGAAGAAGATTGAATCTCCAAAGATCCTCTCTCCAATGTCATGAGCCATGCTCACCCAAACCACCCCATACAAGATGAATGGACCCTCATCACCATATGGCATCCAACTCAGAAAAATTTTGCAGGTTATGTGCAAGTGTGAATGGTACAAATGGTTCTCCAAGTGAATATAACGCAGTTTCCTGAACTGCTGTTTGAGAATGTCATGTGGCAAGTGGTTCTGCAACAAGTTATAAGCTGTGCATGTTTGCTCCTCCACCATGGGGAAGTAAGCATCAATGTATAACAACTGTACATAATCAAAATTACAAAACACTTGCCCAAGTTCATGTATATATGGGCTATTAGTATTACAAATATTGGCCCTGAAGTGACCATGAAACCCAAAAATACTCTTTCTCTCTTGTGGAGCAATACACTGTTCATATATGGTGAGAAGATACAAACACTCAATCGAGTAATAAACAAGTACAGAAATGTATTTCTTACCATGCATGGTGAGTAAGCTGAAAGTGAGGTCCATGAGTGAGCCCTCCCATGGAAATCTCCTCATAAAAGTCTGTAGAATGAGAAGATGCATATCGCCCTTGGAACACTCCATCAATAAAAGTATACTCCCAAGTGACATCGCTGTAGGCCTTAGTGATAAGGCTTTTGTCACTCCATGACTCCTCCCTTTGACATTCCATATGCCAAAACCATCCATCCACCACATACCTCCTGACAAAGGGTATGATCCAATATGGCCAAACTCTCTCAAGAGTTGCCAACGCAGCTTTGCTTCTTGCTTCCCTATGTCATAGACCTGCAAGTGGCTCACCAACCTATTACTCTCCATCCATCTCCATTCATCCAAATGTGGATGCCTCCAATCATTCCCCCCCTTGGTATCTCCCCAATGAAGACTACCAATCTCCCAAAGCAGATCTTTCTCCTTACACCTCATGGGAAGTTGATATGTAACCCCTTGGAGATCTCCTAGAGAAGACCCCTCATCAATAATCCTCTTGAATCCCAAATAATCCAAGTGTGCTGAAGGTAAAAAATCATCAAAATGTGGCACAACACTCATTATGCCCTCCAAAATCTTTCACCCTAACCCCTCATGCTGCATGAAACTCAATAAAGGTGCAAAGGAATGAATGTTTATCCCCTCTTGGATCAATCCCGAGTTTCACATCGCTGTGCAGGCTTGTTTCTCCACATCAGCAATGTGTTTTGATCCTTGACCATGTGGAGACAACTCCCCAAGTTTTGCCATAAGATTTCTTGAAAGGATAAAAAATGGAAATCCATGCATACCTCGGTCAGCCCTGGGAAAATCTTGTATGGCTTCAAGAGTTCCTTTCTTCATTGTGTTGGCTAATCCAACTACTACTACAGATGGCTGCCCCTCCATGATTGTGACAGCGTTGGTACAAGGCTCCTCAAGTGGAGAAGAGGGCTCCTCATTCTCTAGTCTTATACTGTCAAATCTCCTGATTACCTGGTGAGTGAAATATGAAAAAGTAGAAACTCTTGCACAAATCACATGGCTGAACCACCAAGAGCTTACCTTTCCATCCAACTGCAGTGCTGAGATCTCCACAGCCTCCTTTTCCACTACTAGTTGTAGCAGGAAAAATTCTTCTAACTTCATCACCCAAGATTCTGCTATACATAAGGGTGATCCATCAAAGGTATAAAATAGGAATCTATTGCCCCTTAACATCCTACTGCTACAAGGCCTTCTTTCTTCTCTCAGTTGGATAAACTGAGGAAAATATAGGGTCTCTTTGAAAGCCCTAGGTTGGCACTTGTACTCTGCCAAATACCCACTCAGGATGTCATGTTCTAAGTGGTCTTCTTTCTCTCCACTTCCTCTATGAGAATAATAAGTGCATGGATCTTCTTCTTCCTCTTGAAACCTTCTAGAGGTCTCACTGCAACTTTCTCCTTCTTGAAACCCGCTTGGAGTTTCATTGCATCTTTCTTCTTTTCTCTTAGATCTGAAAATTGATGAGAGTAATATAATCCTATCCATAATTTTGTTCTCCTCTTCTTCTTACCTTATTATTGGATCTAAAATCCACAGGCTGAGCCAAGATGGCAACTCCGATACCACTGTAATATCCCAAAATAGGGATTTTCTACAACAAATAGAATATCTGAAGATATTCCAAAGTTGTAGCTTCACTAAATCATGAGCATGGAAATGTAGATCATATCATTAGATGTAAAATAACATCTCACCAACAGATGAAAGAACCTCAGCAAGAATATGGCCTATATCGTCCTTCCCAAGTGGGGAAATGCAGCAATATAGGGCATAAAACAGTTGTCTTCAGAAAATAATGCTATAACTGTGAGGAATGGGACTTGGATCCCTTATAATTCATCATATGTAACTCACATGCAGAATTATAGATGAAACAAATCACTCTAGCCAACATAAACAGATCTCCCCAAGTCAATATGTCCCAAATAAGCCCAAACCCCATAGCTTAACTCATGCAAAAAGAACTGAAGCAAGTAAAACATTATTTTTATGAGGGTTTATGCAGAAAATAATGAGAAACAATAGATCTAGAGATTAAAATCATCCAATGGCTGATAAAATGGAGATTCCTTCCTTCTTATACAAAATAAGATTAACATGAAAAGGGTTTCATAAGAGTACAATGTATAAAAATGCAGATATGTAGATCTGGATCTGAAAAACGCAGTTATACTGCAGCACTGAATAAATATGGCTGAAATATACAAATGACAGAAGAAGAATGAAGTACAGAGCTTTTCGGGAGAAGGGTTGGCCCTTTCTCCAAGGAACAAGCTCACAAGAAAGGGTTCAAACCCTGCTACTGCAACACTTTGGAAAATGACACATTTTTTTCAGTAAAATATGCTGTAGTTGATGGGAACTGATTTGGAAACATGCCAAGATGTAAAATATGCCCTGGAATCTCCTGTACATATCTTGCAAAGCAAGGGGAGCTCCCTCCTCTGAAAGATAAGCTCAGGAGCTGGTGGTGTAAGTCTCCCACTGCAACACCCTGCAACATAGCATTTCCTGCTATAGGAATAATGCTATAGCTGAAGGAGGTGCTTGGCCTCAAGCCCGGATGTGGGAAAATGAAGAACATAAATCCTCCAAGTGATCACTCAATGAAGGAGAAGGAATCCCTAAGCAGGAATGCTTTGTGTTGAACAACACTACATACTCAACTCAGCAGCTGAAGAATGCTCAAGTGTCTAAGCAGACCAAAATCAACAATCTATAAACTAGCTTCAAATGTCTGCTATCTTCCTTCTTATAAAGTTTGTGAGCCTCCTCACCTTGGGTCCCACCTATTAGGGTTTCCAACACCATGTGAACACCTTCCCTCCAAAACTACGTTGTAGCTCTATCAAGACTGCTCCTCCATACTGCGCTGTTGACTTGGTCAACTTGACTGAATCAACATGATTCTTTTCCTGTTCATACATGGAAAGTGAAAAATCCAGCCACTAAGATATCCCATTTTCACACCAAGAGGGATTTTATGCTAATAAAAGGCAAGTATGGGTCTTTGTCCCCCATTTATTCACCTACTAAGTGCAAGAAACAAAATTTAATATTCCCATTGGCTGCATGCTAATTTTAGGAATATTACACAAACACAAAAATACTCCTTACCTTGGTTCTTTTAGTTATCTTTTTATCTAACATTGCCTCATCTATTTTTAAACTGGTTTAGGTTTTTGTTTCTTCCATCCAATGATATGATATTCATCACTAATATGTCCATCTACTAAAACATTTATTGTCTCCTTAAAGGGATACAAATTTGCAACATCAGAGATTAGATAAGTACAAGCATTACTTGGGAGTTATAATTCATAAGAGTTGGGAATTTTTTTTTCTTAAATCTCTACATGTTCTAGTTTTTTTAAGTTTCAATTTATTGTATATCCCTATTGGAAACCTTTCCTTTATGAAATGCGCCATTACTAAGTAACCAACTTAAAGTCCAACTATTTTCTTTTCATATATTCCTATTGGTTTATACTTGCTTTTGTTCTCTTGAAATTTATTAACAAGAATTAATTGGTAATATTTATGCATGAACTTACCTTTTTAATTGGGAAACCATTTTGTCTTAACTCTTGATATTAGAATTGTATTTCCTCTTTTTTTCCGTTTGCACTTCATCCCACCATAGGGTTGCATGACATTTCAACCTTGTCATTGCATACTTCACTCTTTTGTCTTCATCCAAATCTTCATAATCAAAATATTTTTCCATGGCACTAATCCAATCCATCAAATCCTCAAAATTTAAATTTACATCATACACAAGCATCTCCATTTTTGGTTTGACACTCATCTTAGAAATCATCTTTGTTATTTTCTCCTTTATGGTTTCCTCAACTTCTTCTTCTTCAAAAGTCTCTTATTTTCTTTCATTGAAATATCCTATGTCACTCTATATTATTTAGGTTGTCTCCATGACATCTAATCTCATTTTAATGCACCTCATCTCCTCTTTTAAGGTTTCATTTTCTACACACCCCCCTTGACCTACTCTTCCTCTGTGCCTTTGTTCCATTTCCATAGAGTTTGTCTTTCTTTGATACCAAAATTGATGACAAATATACTAAATTTTTCTCTGAAACATTGGATCGATGATCTATCTTGCAAGAGATCTCTATTTCACTGTCAAAGTCCCATTTCAAATCATGACTATGAATCGACATTAGTCACCAACGCCACACAATCAAAATTTTAACCGCAACATAACACTTTTTAATTAATATTGCAAAACTTTACATGTACCCCAAATTTTAGTCCTTAGCACTAGGATAAACAACATCAAGTGATATGTTGACTAGGTGTTATGAACTTGGACCAACTGATATCGCTATTGGCTGTAAATTATTAGTTTTCCCTTTGAAAATAAAAATGTGTGTCTATCGTGATATCACTCAAACATCAAAATACTAGATGTTAGGACTCGAGGTGTGTGGTCATAATTTTAGGTCGATATTGATATTGTAATATCAGAACGATATGTGTATCAAGATGCCAATAGCAGGATGTATCATCAAGGCACTGTATATCAAAGTGAGGGAAATGTTGGTATATTGACCAATATGTATATTGGGTCAATACAATATCGCTATATTAGACTTTGAAACAATAATAGACCACCAATATGGTCATGGATGATATTTCAATAACACACTATTGATTTTGTAGCTTATTCCTTTGTGCAACACAAATTGCAATTCACTTAGATTGTCAACTGTTACAAGTTTTCCCTGTTATAATCGATTTCTTCCGATATGCAATGGTTTTGATATGGAGTCTCTTTCACAATAAATTTTGTCTTTGGGTGGGTGAATCTGATATAACTCAATCTTCAACTCTATCTTGGGGTCAAAATTTTTTCCCCTGTAGTTGAAATATATAACAAGTTGATTTGACTAGTGCTTAACTCAATAATGATTATTCAATTTTAGAACAAAAAGAAAATATGGCTTTGATATTATTGAAAAAAGAGGTGATTAAAAAATACAAAATAATGGATGCACAATTATCATCTTTGTCCTCCCAAACCTATCCACCTCTATTTCTTTCTCACCCCTCACACTCTGATCACTCAATTTCTTAATTACACAAGAAATATTCTTGTATCAAAATTCTAACAACTTAATCCTAACAATTTCTTGATTTCATTGAATCTATCCTATAACATAGCAACTAGATGATACTCATCACAACCTCCTAGGTATATAGATACCTTCAAGATATTAAAACTTCGAAAAATATCAAATATTACAAATAAAATTAAAATTTTGAGGAAACCAACTTCCTCTAGTAAATTTATTGACTTAAAGAAGGTTAGTAATGTGTTTGACTAGTTAGATGCTCTTGCATCACTTTGCTCACATTACTTTCTCATATCATGAATTAATGAGTCTAATTGGAATTTTAAATAATGCAGACACTATCCATTTAACATAAAATCGATGGGAAAATAAGAAATTAATGATATCTACTTAACAATAATAACTCATATCCAAGACTTTACAATATCTTGAAAATTTATTAGGATGCTATTCAAAACAATTTTGAATTTTGATCTTTGGTTTTGAGACGTAGTCCTTATATAAATGATTAAGAGATGAATATGAAAATTTAGTAGTTAGGTTGTGCAAAGGGAATCTCCTTAATAAAGAGGATCATTTCGAGATACAAAGGGTAGGGATCACAATAGATAAATATATCATGAATCTAAAGTTAGGATAAATCTATAATATCTTGCATCAATTAAATTAATATATATATATATATATATATATATATATATATATATATATATATATATATATATATATATATATATATATGTTGGGATTGAATATTAGATATCTAAAGCATTTTTAAATTAATTCAAAATCTACATATATCTTGATAATGGAAATAGTCTTGGTTAAGTGACATATTTTCTTTTGGTTATTTTTCATGAAAAGAAGATCTACAAGTTTGGAGGTCAAGGGTATTTAAAAAAAATTACAATGAGTTCCCTAGATACAAATATGCATAATTCAGAAAAGTATGAAATGAATTGTTAAGGGTTATCCGAGATCCAGATACAAAGGTAAATTAGTTAAAAAGTTTAGATTTGGATATAAGAGTTATTTTGTTCATTCTGAATTCAAAATATGATTTCATTGAAACTATTTAAAAAAGAAAATTTTCAAACAATGCGACATCTAATGAAAGAGAATGAATTCAACCCATAAAAAAGTAGAAGTTCTACATCATTTAAAAAACAAGCATTACAAAATCAATAATAATAATAAAATAAAGAAAAATAAGAATTTTTTTTGTTGATAAAAAACCCTTTATTTTATTAATTTTTTCATGAAATAATAAAATTATAATAATATTATTGTACACATTACAACAAAAATCTCAACTATTAAAAGATGAACTCAAATTTCTTAATGCAATGACTAAATTATTATCAACCAAAAAAGAAATGAAAATTTACAATCTAATTTCACCACATGATTTAAAATGTATTTGTGTCAAATATTGAGAAATGACATAATTTCCAAAGTTATTTAATCTTAGACATGTGGATAATTAAGTATTGGTTCGTTTAGTGCCAAAGAATGTAAATGTAAAATACTTGGTATGAGTATTTCATTAGTTAAATAATTTTAAACACACCAAATCAACACTAAAATAAAATATGTCGTTATCATAAAAAATATTAAGAACATCAAATAACATTATAGCAACAAACACTACATCACTTTTAGACACAATTCTAACTCTACCCTAAAAATTGAATTAAAAAATCTTAGCCTTAATCCTCTTATAGTTTTAGTAAAAGCAGTTAATAGTGTATTTTGCTCACTTTTTCAATTACAAATATTTTGTAAATTTTTCATATCCTCAAAATTTGAAATAACTAAATATGTTTTATTTGAAGTGAATAATTTGTCTATTTCTTCAATTACAATACAACTAAACCCTCAATTACAAAAGTGAAAGAATAAACCTCTTTTACATCGAAAGGCTTTGCTCCTTTTGTGTTTAGATCAATGTGTTCATATAATAATGGCAATCTGAATACCATGCAATCACTCAATCACATCACTCAATCACATGTGTTATCTATAAAAAAAAAATTTACTTTCCAATATATATAAAATGATAAATCACATCACTCAATTACATGTGTTATCTATAAAACAATTTACTTTCCAATATAAAACAATTTACTTTCCAATATATATAAAATGATAAGTAAAATGGTGATCTATAAAATAACTTACTTTCCAATATATACAAAATGATAAGTAAAATGGTGATCTATAAAACAATTTACTTTCCAATATATATAAAATGATAAATCACATCACTCAATTACATGTGTTATATATAAAACAATTTACTTTCCAATATATATAAAATGATAAGTGAAATGGTGATCTATAAAACAACTTACTTTCCAATATATATAAAATGATAAGTAAAATGGTGATCTATAAAACAATTTACTTTCCAATATATATAAAATGACAAGTAAAATGGTGATTGCAATGAGCCATAAACTACACAATATTTTCCACTATTTTTCATTCAAAGAAATTAAGTGCAAACTTGCAAACATATTAACCATATATTGCAAAGCCCACGATCTCAACTTACAAAATCCATAGTTTAGAAATTATTTACATGGGTAGTGGAAGGTCGGAAAAAAGAAATTTGAATGTATTTTCTTGTGTTTTACAAGTTGTAGATTTCCAGCCAAAAATACGAGAAAGGTAGCGAAAACCTCTTATACTTGAGCAGTTGAAGGCAATCCCATTGTTGGATAGATTAATCGTTCTTGCGGACAAGACATATCTCCCTAGTATCCTATGGATAACTAGCAATAAACAGACAGATGTAAACTACTTTAGATTATATTTGATCTAGAATTATCTATAATGAAGGATTTAGGACTTCCCTGTAGTCTAGCGTTGATCGTAGTCTTCTTTCCTGTCGCTTTGAATACGTCTCCTTTTGGGATCCGAAATAAAAAACATGAAAGAATCAAAAGCACCTGCATAATATAGATTAATTCATAAACCAAAAATCTATCCTGATGATCAAGGAATTCAAGAAATAAGCTATTTAAATAAACAACTCATTGAGAAAAGAAGATCCATTTGTATTATCTTTAATGAAAGAAGGAGCCTTACAACCGTGTTCACCTTGATGTCGTACAGGTCCTTCCGGGGTTCGGAACAAGCGTTTCCTCTACTTTGACAAGCCTTTGCACTCTCTCGACTAACATACACATGAGTGTGTAATCATTCCCATATGATAATCAGTTAAGAGAGTCTGAGTTTCTTTAGCAATTCTCCTCAAAAAAAATCTCAAAACCTAACTCCCTTTGAGGATGAACTATGGCCTCAATTTATAGCAAAAGAGAAGAGGTTGCAGCTCCAAATAAGAGGGGACAAAATCCTCTTTCAAAGGGATTAAGTTCCACATACCAAGGGGTAGGCTCCTTTAATGGACGGATGAATGTACATGAAAGGAGCGAACTTTCCATTGGATAATTGCTTCCGGAAGCTTCCAGATTCAACCAGCTGGGCTTCCAAATTTTACTTCCGCCTTCACTTTACCTTTTACAGGAATCCTCACTTTTAATGAAGAAAAAGTGCGGTCGGTTCCGCATGTTCTAGAACAAATAGATGCGGCACCGCAGGTAATACTAAGAGAAAGTGCGGTACAAGTATTTTTATGACTTTTATAAGCTTTTCTATCAATTTCAAGGCTTGGTTTTAGGAACTTGATGTTGTAGAATTCTAAAGGAGTAATATATGAGTAATGATGAACCCATATAGATATTAAAATTTCATGGTGACAAATTTTAGTGTAACAGATTGCCCCCTAAAGCGCGAAGTCTAAGACCATTGAAGAGTGATGTGCTTTATCATTTCGAGGATTAGCTAGTGGACACCCCAGTCGGAATCCTGGAAAAACATTCAATGCAAAACACACACACACACACACACACACACACACACACACATATATATATCATCGCTGAGGTAGGCATTCCCATACTCAGATCAAATACTAACTAAAACTTGTTATGATGTAGAAATGATCTTATTATCACATCAATAATGTAGACACAGTATGGACGCAACTATCTGTTATGAATAGTCTACTGTATAATGAATAATAAAAATCCTTGCAGCCTAGATGGTGGAAACTAGATCCAGGGTCTTGATTTCCGCTACCCGAACTAGTACGATTCTATCTATGCGATTGATTGTGTCGAAGTCGAACGTGGTAGAAACCACTTGATTACCAGCCAATGATGTGAACTGTTAACAAGTGTGAGAGAAACCACAAATAATAACAATGGATCTCAAAGTACTCAGTACAATCCATGAAGTGTGAATAATTTATTTGAAGTTGAACACTTCACGAAATCATTCGATCGAAGGTCAATGATGCAACCTATCGTCGAAGGCGAGAAATCTGCCATTAGGGCATGCAGATTCCAAGGTACTGATAGGATTCTAGATCAAATTCCTAGATGATGAGTTGTCATCGATAGAAAGTGACCCGTCGTAGGAAAACCCGTGACACGAAACCATTAGATCAAGTTTTGTAGAAATATTTTGCAAGGAATAACTCAGGGATGGTCAAAAAAAATGGAGACAAATGTTTGCAATGAATGGTTTATTTGAACTATCCTCTTGAACACATAACGACATTGCAGATGGTTTATTAACAATTGACCTAAAGCTAATACCCAGAAACCGGCTGAAAACTTTCAATATGGTTTGATTAACTGATAGGGAAAGGATTTTCCCAACTCAAGACAAAAAGTGTTGTGTTCAAGAGTGGTATACTTCTTTTAAACAAAGTTTAACAACTGGATCCATTTTCTCTCTTCCCCCCCCACCATTTCTGGAAATTACCTCTTTATTTTTGACAAGCTTGAGGAGGATAACATTTGCTTGTTATATAAGATCATCCTTCAGATGAGTCCAACTTCGTATAAAATCGAACCTTAAGAAGGAGTGGTTCGTTCCTGTTTGTAATCGACATGTCCTTTATTGTTAAATTTTAACGAGTACAGTATAGAAGAAACTCAGTGTTTTTCAATTTTAGGGAGTCAGAAGAAAAACTTAAGAAAACTTCATGGGTGTAATTTTTCGTAAATTTAGTCTCTCAAGCCCGAAAAAGGATAAAATAATACAGGAGAGAAATCTATTGACCATGATTATTCAAGGTATACCTTTTTCGTAAATAATCCATTTCAGTCTGGAAAAGGGGTAAACTTATACTGAAAGGATGACCGTTCATTTCCTTTAACGAGTTCGAATAGTCAAGTACTCGGCAATTTTTTCATCTTTAGAGAGTTTGAAAAGGGCTTAAAAGAGAACTCCAAGGTTTCGCTTTTTTGTAATTTTCAAGAGCCCGAAAAAGTGATAAAAGTATATTCATCATTTTCGCTTTTTTCTTAAGTTTTAACGAGTTTGAAAAATGGATAAAAATGTACTCATTAGTTTCATTTTTTCGTAAGTTTTAACGAGTTCGAAAAAGTGATAAAAATTGTACTCATATGGCCGACTTTCAATTTAATTTACGAGCAGGAAAAGACGGAAAGAACTCGACATTTTCATGTGTTTTATGAGAATTAAAATAGAAAAGGAAGCTCAGGATTTTCATGAGTTTAATGAGTCTTGAAAATAATAACCGAAATGGACTTGAGATAGGTTTCATTTTTACACAAGCTTGAAACAAAGAAAACTTTGCTTGAGATAGGTTTCATTTTTACACAAGCTTGAAACGTAGGAAAACTGTGCTTGAGAATGGTTTGTTTCATTTTTACACAAGCTTTAAACAAAGGAAAAATCATGCTTGAAAGTGGTTTGAATGCCCCCCAAGCGTAAATTTCTAGAGCACATGCCCCCCAAGCTCCATTGCATTCAACTAAGTAGACTACTGGTTACTAATAGCTGGATGGAAAGAAGGTTCATGTATGAGATTAGTTCAAAGACTCAACTTAACACTTACAAAATATAATGAAAGACTCGACTCAATTAGGGGAGGATTTGTTTCATTTTTTAACGAGGTTGACACAGGAAAAGAACCATCCTCATGGTGACCTGTTTCATTTTTTAACGAGGCTGACACAGTAAAAGAACCATCCTCATGGAATCTATCAATCTACTCTCTACAATCTACCTACATAATCTACTGATTCATTTTTTAATGAGGTCGACACAGGAAAAGAACTGTCCTCATGGGCCTGTTTCATTTTTTAATGAGGTTGACACAGTAAAAGAACTATCCCCGTACCTGATTCATTTTTTCACGAGGTTGACTCAGTAATAGGAACCATCCTCAAAAAATACTATCTCTAATATATCAATCTACTCTCCTCATCTAAGACATGTTTCATTTTTTAACGAGGTTGACACAGTAACAAGGCGATCCTCAACTACATGTTTCATTTTTTAATGAGGTTGACACAGTTAAAGGAACTATCCTCAACTACATGTTTCATTTTTTAACTAGGTTGACACAGTAAAAGGAACTTTCCTCTTGACCTACTGATTCATTTTTTAACAAGGTTGACACAGTAAAAGGAACTTTACTCCCACTGATTCATTTTTTAACGAGGTTGATGCAGTAAAAGGAAATTTCCTCTTAACCCACTGATTCATTTTTTAATGAGGTTGACACAGTAAAAGGAACTATCCTCATGACTCACTGATTCATTTTTTAACGAGGTTGACACAGTAAAAAGAACTTTCCTCTTAACCCACTGATTCATTTTTTAACGAGGTTGACACAGTAAAAGGAATTATCCTCATCAGTGACCTTGTCATGGCTTCCAACTGGAATAAAGACATGTCAAGGGACACTCCTAGATCATGGCTTCCAAAAGGTCTTCATCGGATGGAATAACAATTCTCTGGAAGGAACACATGTCAAGGGACTCAAAAGGGATATGAACATCATGTTTAAATAATCCCATAGAGTTTTCCATGTCAATTATCGGATCTAAGTCAAAGGAATTCGAGCAAACAGTGAGAGGCTCGCTTGCATCGGTAACTGAAAACATGGGATTGGTTGCCACATAATTAACCTGTGGCGGGGTAGATACCACTTTAGTATAAGAAACATTTAGGGGTGTCAGATTATTGGTAGTCGAATCAATACTAGTGAATGAAAGTTGGTCAACAGTCACAATGTTTCCATTGTGAGGTAAATACATCACACAAAAGAGTGTCGATACGATAGATTTCATTGCATAGAAATTGTCTCGCCCAAGGAGTAAATTGAAATCCAAGGGGCCTCGAACTACCATAAGATCAATACAGACAGTTTTACCTTCCAAAGTAATATAAAACTTAGGAAGGATCCCTAAAGGTTCACTAATGGTTCTGTTAAAAGATGACATATTCTGTGTAACAGGCACACGCTTAGGGGAA
This sequence comes from Pinus albicaulis, assembly GCA_034641835.2. NCBI lineage: Eukaryota > Viridiplantae > Streptophyta > Pinopsida > Pinales > Pinaceae > Pinus > Pinus albicaulis. The sequence continues at coordinate 916,738,218 of CM076582.1, forward strand.
CCCAAAGCTTTCCAAGCAGTTGAGAATAATATACTAACAGAAGCACCTTCATCTACATGTGTGCGGCGTACATTCGTACCACAAGCCTTCACAATGATCTGGAAAGGGATGGAGGAAGGAAGACAAGGTTCTTTCAGTATATTCCAATCAAAGGAAAATACCTCGGTACTTGGAGGGGGTTATGTAGGAACAGGTGAAATGCCCCCTGGCGTAGAAGAATCTGATGTAACAAGAAGAACCTGAGCGGTATGAATTTCACTCTCTAGAGGGAGAGTGGGATCGACCGAATGTGAATTTGAGTCGACCACTTGATCAACTAATGGATCATCAACCTGAGTGATATGAGTTTCACTCTTCAATGGAAGAGTGGGATTGAATGTACTTGGAATTAGATCAATCACTTCGTCAATTGATGGTAGGTTGGGAGAAAGTTTACGGTAACTAGTTGGAAGTTTTTACTGTGGAACAGTAAGGTTTTCCAACAATTTTGAGGCTTCATACATGTAAGGGAAAATGTGAGTTTGATGACTCCCTTTGCATAACCTACAAGGAAACCTAACTTTACCCTTTTTCCTAGGAACCTGACTATCACTGGTTGATGGATCAACAATAAGTTGATGGGATTTTTCTGACCATACTTCCAAGACCTTTGGAATACCAGGACAATTGATAAGGAAGTGGTCACCCTTACAAAGCTTGCAAGGGAATTTGGGTTTACGATGCATGTTGGAGGTTTCCTCAACACTACTAACACTTGTAGCCATGGTTGGTTGGTTGACTTATTTCTTATTTGGCTTCTTCTTCTTATTCTTCTTAGCCACCTGGTTACTAACGTCAAGGCTTTTACCAAGCGAAGAGGAAGAAAGGGAGGAAGACATATTTGGCGAAGAAGGTAAAGGGTCAACATGAGTTTGGTGATGTTGAGATGGTGAATGCTGTTGAGGTGAAGCATCCAGTTGTGGTGGAACAATTGGGGCCAACGAAGTTGAAAATACATACCGGTAAACCTAATGTAAATCCAGGTAATGACATTGTAGCCATATAAGGAGGACCAACATTTCCAAAGCAAGGAAAAGTACTAGGATTATCGTTAAGAGGGGTTCCTTGGTTGGTAAATTCTGGAACAGTTGCCATTAGATTCAACTTCAGTGAATTTTATTAGCAATTTAAAACTAAAATTAACAATTCACAATTCACACCTAGACAATTAAAATTCACAATTCACACCTATGGTCTCTAAAATTAAAAACAAACAAATGAACACGCGCTATCCAATCTAGGAGTCAAACCACACAAAACAGTAGATTCCCGCACTAAAAAACACTAGTTGGTGATGAAATCCAACATCATAGAATTTTAATGTAGAAATGGCGGTTGGAACAGTTACCCCGACAAAATGCTTAATGAAACAGACTGGTGCAAGTTTCTCCACTATGCCATCTTGAGTGAAGAGAACCCTCCGGAGAGTCCAAGTGAGTATAGCCGATTTCTGCTCCAGGTACAGTGGGATCTTCCCTCCACTGTCACCTTGGGAAAGAATCCTAAATTTTATGGCCACTAAGGTCACCAACAGGAACAAATATGCCTGGGGGAACAGTCTACGATCCGATACACAAGCAAGGGCAGAGTAACAAAGCTCAATCCCCTTGAAGGCTCCTTGACATAATCCAAGGTTTACCGAAAAGTGACCCCAGGCTCCTCGACAATGGTCAATCCGAGGTTTACCATTGTTAATACGTGTATATATTCTATCGTTCCCAACGAGGAAGGATTGATTACCTCACTGGTTCGAATATGATCTCGTGCTTGAATCCTTTAGGAGGAGCTTCCCAGAGCATACATGCAACTATTGGAATTTTCCTACCACAAGATTGACTACTTGTTTGTTTTAGTTGCTTTGGAAAGTTAACTACAACCTATTCCAAAGCACTAATCCTGAGCTAGATTGGTGGAAAGAGCCCTAAAAATGTAAAAATTACTAGATGAATTTTATTAAGCGCTGTGTTATTTGGGCTGTTATTACTCAAAGGGTAAATGGATACGAAACCAATGGTGTTATGACCCGAACCAAAACTAAATGCAATCGAATATGATAATGTAATATTTTCAATTCAATGAGTCCTAGCAAAATTAAGGAGAGAGTTTCCATTCACTTCCAACAATGCAAAAAATTAATCAATAAGAGAAAATATAAAAATTTCTCTAATGCAATAATTTCATCAAGAAAAACTAATGCTAATCAATTCTAAATTTTTTATTTTTATGTTTTTAAAATAAGAATAAAAACATGTAAATTCAAATCAAAGAAACTGATCTAAATCTACGATTTATTTTTCCAGAATGTAAACTATGCAGTTGTAATCTATGCACAATTCACATGAAAAATATGCAAATGTAATCTATGCACATTTTTCATTCATATTCTGAAAATGAGAATTCTAATCATGCAAATGTAATCTATGCAAGAGAATTATCAAACAGAAGATGATTCTAATGTAATCTAAGAACCAATCAAGTGTAAGTAAAGAAAATTGGGTGAGAGTTCCAAAGATCAAAAAATAAAAATACTCAAAGGCGATTAAGAGGAATTTTTTTTGTAAAAACAAAAGAAAAAAGATGCAAAATTGTTAAGTGACTAAGACAAACCTCGAAGTAATGACCAAAGGAAATCAAATTAATAATTTCTCCAAAAAAGAAACTCAAAACTCCCAATTAACTTAACGGAGACTGATGAGAATGTAAAATTGCTGAAAAGAAATTCACATAAGGCTTTTGACAGTCAAGACAAGTCTGGGAAAATACAGAGAATCATGTGAGCTGGTTCCAGAAAAGAGAATCTTAAAATTTTTAAAAATTTTCTCAGGGTCCATAGGTTTCAGTGTAAATAGGTGTGGTGCCGCATTATGTATACAGGAAAATAGCGGAGATGACCGCACTGTTCCTAAAGACAGAGTGCAGAGACCAGAAAATTTAAAGAAAAATAAAAAATTCTAAAGCACTTTTCAGGGATTCTGCAGGAATAAATTACCCAAGCCAGTATCAATCAATCAATATCAGGAAAATAGTTTCACAAGTCAAAAATAAAAGAAAACTAAGTTCAAGATCCAATCCCCAGTTGAGTTGCCATTTTGTTGGACGGATAAATCATTCTTGCGGATAAGACAGATCTCCCTAGTATCCTATGGATAAATAGCAACAAAAAAACAAATGTAAACTACTTTCTCTAGACTATATTTGATCTAGAATTATCTATAATAAAGGATTTAGGACTTACTTGTAGTCCAACGCTGATCGTAGTCTTCTTTCCTGTCACTTTGAATACGTATCCTTTTGGGATCTGCAATAAAAAATATGAAAGAATCAAAAGCACCTGCATATTATAGATTAATTCATAAACCAAAAATCTATCTTGATGATCAAGGAATTCAAGAAATATGCCATTTAAATAAACAACTCATTGAGAAAATAGTATCCATTTGTATTATCTTTAATGAAAGAAGGAGCCTTACAACCATGTTCACCTTGATGTTGTACAGGTCCTTCCAAGTTCCAGAACAAGCGTTTCCTCTACTTTGACAAGCCTTTGCACTCTCTCGACTAACATATACATGAGTGCGTAATCATTCCCATATGATGATCAGTTAAGAGAGTCTGAGTTTCTCCAACAATTCTCCTCAAAAAATCTCAAAGCGTAACTCCCCTTGAGGTTGAACTATGGCCTCAATTTATAGAAAAAAAGAAGAGGTTACAGCTCCAAATAAGAGGGGATAGAATCCTCTTTCAAAGGGATTAAGTTCCACATACCAAGGGGCGGGCTCCTTTAATGGAGGGATGAATGTACATGAAAGAAGTGAACTTTCCACCGGATAATTGCTTCCAGAAGCTTCCAGATTCAACCAGCTGGGCTTCCAAATTTTACTTCCGCCTTCACTTTACCTTTTACAGGGAACCGCACCTCTAATGAAGAAAAAGTGCGGCCAGTTCCGCATTCTCTAGAAGAAACAAATGCGACACTGCAGGTAGTACTAAGAGAAAGTGCGGTACAAGTATTTTTATGACTTTTATAAGCTTTTCTCTCAATTTGAAGGCTTGGTTTTAGGAACTTGATGTTTGTAGACTTCTAAGGGAGTATTATATGAGTAATGATAAACTGATACATACATTTAAACGTCATGGTGACAATTTTTAGTGTAACACTAGTGGAAACTAACATTGATACATATGCAAGTGTCAAGGGTTTTCTCTCCAAGTGTGGTAACTACATAAATCATATAATTAGATATAGCAAAAAAAATCACGCAATAAAATCTATGTGTGTTTGTGTAGTGAAGAATAGAGAGAGGATAAATATATTAACCTTATCTCTCTGTGTGTGTGGAGTGAATAATAGAGAGATAATCAATATACTAAACTTTCATGTCTAGTGGTCTACATCAATACATAACAAGTCTTCCCACAACTTGAGCATCTATTAGGGTCACGTGAAATAGGGTGCAAATGCCTGGTTTATCCATGTGCCCTCTCCTAGCTAATCTTGATTATAGGGCCTGAAAGTTCAATCCCTCCACCAACATGACCTAAAGGTCCCTCCTATTGGGATAAAGATATGAATGTGATGTGTTGCACAAGGCTATAGTTCAAGGTGGATATTAATGAGTGGGTTTGGCTGATGTTTTCTACTATGGGAGGATGTTGGGTAGGGGTTTTAGGCCCCAAGTGTGTAGAAAATTGAACAACAGGCTTCAAACCGATCTTGTAATGTACCAAAACAAGAAATTGAATGCTTCTACAATTTGTGGAAACAAAACACGATCGCACAATCACGTAACAAGTAAGAGAAAGAGACAATCAATCGCACTACACAAGATGTATATGGGGAAATCACACTGCCTAAAACCCAACTGTCTGTATATTGTATAAAGTCAGTATCATGAAACAATACAACGCTTTTCTCTCTTAGAGAAACTCTGGCACTCTCCCAACTATCTCACTCTGATCTAGGCAAAATCAGTCAATTACTTAACCAATTCTCAGCCTCTTCTCAGCCTGCCTTTCTCACGCATTTTAGGAGATATTGTCACCCTATTAAATAGGAAATTCCCTTGAATTAATTGCGTAATACATCCTTCCACGTGACTCTGTAACTGACCTGTACAATTTTCTAATTATACAACTAATAGTTATCATCACTTTAACCTCAGTCTCAACTGGGCCTCCCTTATAACTGACATGGAACATCTATTTATAGAGAATTATTAGTTAAATGATGGATCACTACTTGTGAATTAATTCATTGGACCTCTCACAAGCTCATCTCTCAGTTAGAACTAATTAAATTGATTTTAACTCAAATAATTGAGTTAACTAATTACAACTCACAAATAACGGTAACTGGACCCTCTTAAATCATGGGAGAACTCTACATGCCTCCTCTCTAACCCTCAACTCAAATTTCCTAAGCTAACTCATACATTCTAACTTAATTAAATAGTACAAGCTATGATGACATGCAATTACAATTTCTATTCCAATTTAATTAAGGGAAAATTAAATCAGAAGCACTCTTGTGGTGTCATTTCAACACTCCCTCTCAACAAGAAAGGGATTATCTACTACCTCGATCCTACCTCTATGGAATTCGAATTTTCTTCATGCCGGTGTCTTTGTCAATATGTTTGCATCCTGCTCCTCTGTGGGAATGTACTCTAATGACATAATCCGCCTCTGAACACAATATTTGAGATGGTGATACCAGATTTCAATATGCTTGGACCTGTCACGGAATACTGGATTAACCGAGAGTTTGATGCAAATCTGGTTATCACAATGTATCACCATCAGATCCATCTGTTGACCAAACAAACCAACAAGTATCTTCCTAATCTAGATGGCCTCGCATGTTGCCTAAATAGTCTCCATATACTTTGCCTCTTCTGAACTGAGTACAATTGATATATATTTCATGTTGTACTAACAAACTGTTGTTGACCCTATGTTGAAAATGCCTCTTGATGTGCTCTTCATTTCGGTTGGACTCCCTACCCAATCTGCATCGGTGAAGCCTTGAAGCTTCACTCCCCCTATCCGTTTGTACCATATTCCATACTCTGTAGTGCTCCTGAGATATCTCAACACATGCTTCCCTACCTTACAAAAGAGCTTGGTAGGCTTAACCATAGCTTGGCTCAGCTGGTTAAATCGTAGTATATGTTGGGTCGTGTGTTCAACAAATACATGAGTGAACCCACAAGCTACCTGTAAACAATAGCATCCACTACTTCACCCAAAGTAGCATCCTCCTTCCTCTAGTTTCCTGCTAGAGGAGTCTCCATGGGTTTGTTTCCATCCATGTGGAACTTCCTCAAAATCTCCTTGGACTACTTACCCTGATATACAAATAGCTCCCCATCTCTTTGCCATATTTCCAATCCAAGGAAATAGTGCAAGAGCCCCATGTCCTTCATTTCAAATTCTCTTGCAAGATCTTCTTTGCAATACTTTATGAGTTACTCATCACCTGTCAGTATCAGATCATCGACATAAAGTACAATAATCAAAATCTTACCATCAACCACAATATGATATAGGTTTGCATCCGCTTCACTCTTGGTGAAGCCCAACCCGATGAAATAGTTGTCAATCCTAGTGTGCCAAGCACGAGGTGCTTGCTTTAACCCATACAATGCTCTCTTGAGTCTGCACACATGTGGCTCCCCTGTCTAAGGTCTGAAAACCTTCTGAATTCTCAATGTGCACTTATTCCTCAATAAATCCATTGAGAAAGGTTGTCTTTACATCCATATGATGTGTCTGTCATCCCATCTATGTTGAGAGTGCAAGGATGGATCTAATAGATGAGTACCTTGCGACTGGTGCAAAAGTATCATCATAGTCAATCCCTTCCACCTAAGAAAACCCACTGGCCACAAATCTAGCCTTGTGATTCTCCACACTCCCATATGTTGCTTGATTCACCTTGTAGACCTACCTGGATCCTCCAAACGACTTCCTCACTGGTCTTGGTACAACTTCCCATGTATTTTTTCTGATAATGGAGTCATACTCCTCAACCATGGCATCAGCCCACACTCATTGTCACACTACTTCCTCAAAATGGATGGTTCTATCTCAATACCTTCGCTCATAAGAGCCATGTATCCAGTGTATCACTCTACGGACCTTCTCTTCCCGTGATGTGATGTGGGTGCTCCCACATTCTCTCTTGCATCCAAAAATAATCTGTCAGCCTCTCTGGTGTGCTTCCTTCCATCTCTAGTAGATGGCTCTGCATGAGTGGTTTTTACCACTCTTTGTTCCTCTGCTTGTGGTTGCTCCACATCTTGAGGTTCATCCTTTGGAGCCAAGATCTCCCCAATTGCATGTAACTCGAGCTCCCTCTCAAGGGACAATCACATGGTTTTGTCTTCATCAAATTTCACATCTCTTCTAACCACTGTCATCTTGTGTGCTGGAAATTACACCTGATAGTTGTGAGATGTAGCAGTGTACCCCACAAATATCCCCAAATTTTATGTTGGCTCTAGCTTCTTCCTTGCATATTTGGTTACATGGCAATAAAAAAATGAACCAAAATTTTTAAAATACGACACATCTGGTCTCTTACTTGAAAAATATTCCTCTGGTGTACTCATACAAGTATCCGATGAGGACTTTTTTTATGCACAAATATTGTTGTATTGCATGCTTCTGCCCACAGATGCAATGGTAGGCCCTGATCATGCAACATAGCTCATGTTGCTCCCACAATAGTTATGTTATTTCTTTCAACAACCCCATTTTTCTATAGGTTATGAGGTGCAATCAATTCTCTTCGAATTCCTTCTGAGGCACAGAAGTTCCTGAATTCATTAGAGATGTATTCTCCACTATTGTCGCTCCTCAGAGCCTTCACCTTATTTCATTTATCTTTTTAGACAAGTGCCTTGAACTCACAAAACTTGGAGAACGTCTGATCTTTCTTCTACATGAAGAAAATCTAACACTTTCTTGAAAAATTATATACAAAAATCACACAATACATGTGCTTTGTTGTGGAAGTTGTTGAGAATGGTCCACACACATTTGAGTGAACTGTCTCAAGGATCGCCTTGGATCAACTTTCCTTATCATGAAAGGTGGCTTTGTTTTACTTCCCCATTGTACACCCTTAGCATTTATCTCTCTGCACAAGTGCACCCTTTGGAAGTCCTATAGAAATCTGTTGCATGATATTCAAAGCGTTGTAGTGTAGATGGCCCAACCTCCTATACCATAACTCACTGATGTCTCGCCTCTCCACCTTCTCTGCTTTAGTGCTCAGTGTTGAACAGTATTCCACATCTAGTTTGTAGAGATTCTTTACTCAAACCCCAATATTTTCACCTGTCTCATGGCTTTATGACAAAGGAACACCTTTCATTCACTGAAGATCACATCACAGCCATGATCTTCCAACATAGCAACAAAAACCAAATTCTTCTTTAAACCATGAACATACATGATATATTTTAATGTGAGTGGATTACATGAATCCCTCTGAAAGGTAACTGTACCTACACCGGTAGTGTTATACCTCCCGTCATCACCCATCTCGATGTGCATCTGGAGGCCCTTCTCCTTCAAGATACTGAAGAATTCCTTATTGTCGGTCATATGGAATAAAGCTCCACAACCCAAGTACCACATAGATCCCATCACAGTTGAGACCATTTTTTTGATGAGGGTGAAGTCCAAGTCAAACTATGAAGCCAATGGTTCACTTGCTTCTTCTCCTGAGGCATTCTTGTTGTTCTTCTTTTGTGGACAATTTGTGGCATAATGTCCATGCTCATGATAGTTGAAACTTTTTACCTTAGACAAGCCTCGCTTCTTGCCTGCCTTTCCAGACTTAGATTTGGAATGGGACGCCTTCCCTTTTCTTTTCTTCACCTTTCCAACCAAGGCACATTTATCCTCATCATCGGTCTTTGATGAGGATCCATCTCTGGTGCTTTGTCGAATTTCTTCTTGTGCCAGATCGAACCATAGTCACTTAAAAACTAGTAGCTTCTCCCTCCCATTAATAGAGTTATGGTAGCTATGAAAACTCTTGGGAAGGCCTAAAATATCTAGGCTCACCAAATCATCTGAGGCAACAATTATCCCAACTCTTCCAAGCTCATCTGGACATTGAGTGAACTTCGTCAAGTATTTTTGGATCATGTCGCCCTTCTCCATTTTGACCGTCCTGAGCTTTTTTTTCATAACCAAATTCCTGTGATCCTTTCTATTCTAATACACATCTGTCAAGTCCTTCCACATAGCATATGGAGTCTCCTTCCCGTGGAGACACAAGACAATATGATCTCGAACTCCCTCTAACAATATCCTTCTCACCTTTGCTATATTCTTCTTCCATGCATCAAGAATTTGAGCATATGTTCGTGCAGGCTCTGGGACATCAATATCTATGAAATCCTTCATTATGTTTTCCTTGAACATTTCCTCCATCCTATCCTTCCATTCAATGTAATTATAATTTCCCTTTAGTACATATTCGAGTCTCAATCCATTGAAATACGTCTTGATTTGTTGTTGGATCCTGAAGAATAAATCTGTAGATTCGAACCTGATCAAAACAAACTCTGTTCTTATCCTCTTATTGTGATTCCTAGCGCTTTGATACCATGTATAATATCTAACAAGGAGATTCAAATTGATCTTGTAATGTACTAAAACAAGATGTCCAATCCTTCTACAATTTGTGGAAACAAAACATGATCGCACAATCACATAACAAGTAAGAGAAAGAGACAATCAATCGCACAACACAAGATGTATCCAGGGAAATCACACTACCTAAAACCCCACTATATTTATATTGTATAAAGTCAAGATCATGAAACAATACAATGCTTTTCTCTCTCAGAGAAACTCCTGCACTCTGACAACTATCTCACTCTTATCTAGGCAAAATTAGTCAATTACTTAACCAGTTCTCAACATTTTCTCAGCCTGCCTTGCTCATGCATTCTTGGAGGAAATGTCTCCCTATTAAATACGAAATTCCCTTGAATTAATTTCACAATACATCCTTGGCCTCCACATGACTCTATAATTGACATGTACAATTTTCTAATTATATAAATGATAGTTATCATCCCTTTAACCTTGGTCTTAACTGGGCCTTCCTTAGAACTGACATGAAACATATATTTATAGTGAATTATTAGTTAATTGATCAATCACTACTTATGAATTAAATTAGATTTAATTCATTGGACCTCTCACTAACTCATAACTTAGTTAGAACTAGTTAAACTGATTTTAACTCAATTAATTGAGTTAACTAATTACAACTCAGAAATAATTATAATTGGACCCCCTTAAATCACGGGAGAAATCTACATGCCTCCTCTCTAAGCCTCAACTTGAATTTCCTAAGATAACTCAGTCATTCTCACTTAGTTAACTAATACAAGCTGTCATGAGATGAAATTACAATTTCTCTTTCAATTTAATTAAGGGAAAGTTAAATCAGAAGTCCCCTTGGGGTGCCATTTCAACAAAGTGGGGCTTTTACAAGTGTTCCATGCATAATCTCATTAAAACTTGAACCAAAGGTTATGTTGTGAAGTTATACCAATATCCATTGTGAAATGTACAAATAATTCATATTGACTCAAATTATCCAGTCCAACTCTAGAACAATAGAACTCTAAGAAAAAAATGAACCACAGGGACCATGGGAAACAATTTTCAATTACATTGGTATCAAATAATATCCATCGACTTATTTTGTATTTAAGTAGTTCATGAACTGTTGTAAAATATTTGAGATTCTAGTTAAAAAAAATAAAGGCAATTTTGTTATTAATGGTATTTTATTTTATTTTATTTTAAAATGTAGAACATATTTTTTTGTGACTAGAGGAATCGATAATTGATCCAGTTTCGCACTAGCATGATATGAGGTCGATTTCGACCACTACCACTATAACCTCCAAGTGCCTACGTATTCCCTTTCTACAGACATGGGTTGGTCGGGGGGATTTGAACCTCAAATCTCTTGTTACGTAACACTTCATTATCACGACACTTACCAATTGAGCTGCCAGTCGGGGGCTAAAATGTAGAACAATATTACTACTAAAACAATAGGCCATATTCATTTTAGTATGTTTAGAAAAAGATAGTATTAAGGAGGTTATTTGATGTGTTATTAGTTATTCTTAACTAGTTATAGAATATTTTTAAAGAAATTGTTCAATTTAACATGTTATGGATGAGTTATAATTGTAATTTTTTTGGAATTCAAAATTTTACATTATAATATATATATATATATATTTCATAAAAGAAAAAACCAACAACTTTCTATTAGAAAAAAGATGTTTACAAATAGCATACATATAACACTTATGCTATAATTTTCCCCATATAATTAGTCAAACCTCCTAAATAGTTATCACATCTTACCATGTAGCTGGAAAAAATACACATCTATATATTGTCCATGAATAGAATAAAACATAATCAAACTTGTCAGTGGATACTATCTCCATATGCAACCTATCCAGTTTATACATAATATGTACCCACCATCACAAAAATACACCAAAAGTTGAACATGAAATAATATAGTAGAGTTTTGTTAGGTCCATATAATATTAGTGTAGCCCCTTATTGTTATTTTTAGTGTAGCCCCCTTATTGTTATTGTTGTGCCTGTGTAGTCCCCATATTTGTATTATTGTGTCCCATAGAAGCCCATTATTTTTATTGTTGTGCCCTTATATTATTATTGTTATGTCAGCTCTAATTATATTGTGACCCCTTAGACTCCTATATATAGAAAGGAACTTTTGTCATTTGAATCATCCAAGAATTGTTCATTTATGTAATGTAAAGGAGGTTTCCCCCTCGAAGAGGATATTTTTTGAAGTCGTTGATCTACTATTTCTATTGTTTTGTGAGTTGGTTTCATAACATTTGGTATCAGAGCTTTGGATTCTAAGGTTTTGCTTCTTCAAACGAGTCATCTTGGGATTTTTGTTGTAACATTTTTCTATGAGGCTTCAGAAGCTAAAATTTCGACCACATGGAGCCAGAATCGTGGTGAACTTTTTATAAAAAATTTAGATATTAGTTCGCTATATTTTCAGTGATATGATCCGGGGAATTTAGGGTTTTTGTAGGCTCCAGAATTTAGTCTCAAACAAGTGACCGATGAAAAATCGTCATAACTTTCTCTTCAAGAATCAGATTGGAATTTCATAAAAAGTGATAGAAAGAGAACGAATTGTAGTTTCATGTGTAGAAATTTCAGGGCCAAAGGCTTAAACAGGGACACGTGGCATTCCGTAAAAGTTTTCTCTACTGAATCAATCCATAATTAGGTCATTGTGGGAGATTGAATATAACTTAATCTTGAAGAATCCAAATTAGGTCTGACCTATGGAATTGGAAAGAAGACTCAAAGGGCTACTACAAGACCTGAGTTAAAATCTTGGAGATCCGAAATCACAAAGATACATTAGGTTCAATATCGAGCTCCTCAAAACCAAGAAAAATGTGCGTATTTTTTTTTAAATTGCATAATTTTTGTTTGAAAAATCAGCTTTAAGTGATTCCAAGGGCATATCGAAGCATAGATATTAGCATTTGGTTCTAAAATTCCTCCCAAACAAAATAATTCCACACCCATTAAGCGCTTATAAAGCTCTATTATGACACATGAAGAGGAAGAATTACAACATGATATATCAAAAATTACGAGACGAAGTGCAACAAATTTCACACTTGCAAAGAGTAACCAAAAATGAAATGTAAGCTAAGATAGATGGTATGGAAGCTAAGATGGATGGCGTAGAAGAAAAATTGCAATATTTTAAGGAAGGATTAAAAGCAGATATGGAAGGTTTAAAGGATGGTTTAAAAGCATACATTGAAGGTTTGAAGGAAGGTATGACAAAGTTGCTACAAGAAATGCTTCCTAATGGCGAAAAGGTATTAGATGAAACTGATGATGAGAAGAAAAAAAATGTTATTCATGATTTCATAGCCTATAACGTTGGATTGAATACCCACCATATTCCAAATATAGATATGAGGAAGTTTGATGGCAAGGATCCGATAACATGGATAATGTAGATGGAGCAATACTTTGATCTCCATCATGTGAAACACACACAAAAGGTACGCATTCCAACTTTATATTTGGAACCCAATCAGTTTGAATGGTATTGATGGATTTGTTCTCCTAAACCACTTGTCACTTGGTCAATTTTTACGAAGGAAATGATAACACATTATGAGGATACAAAGAGCAACACCTTCTTTAGTAAATTAATAAATCTCAAAAAAAAGATTTCAATGGCAGAGCACATTGAGGACTTCCAAAAATTGAATATAAGGGTAAACGATATTCCAGAGGAACAAGATTGATGTCTTCAAAGGGACTTTAAAGGATAACATACAACATGAGGTTCACACTTGACAACCTGATTCATTAGAGAAGGCATTCAGGTTGGAAAGAAAAATTGAAAACAAAATTATGGCATCAAGGAAGCCTACCACTGACAACTACAAATATGGATGTGTTACTACTCCTAGCCTTCCACAACCTACAAGGTTGACACCACAACAGTTGGAAGAAAAAAGAGCAAAAGGGCTTTGTTACAGTTGTGATATCAAATACAGTAAAGGTCATAAGTGTTCTAATAAGAAATTATTTTACATAGATTGTGAAGAGGAGGAAGAAAAGGAATAAGAACCTTCAAAAGAATAAGACATACACCATGAACCAACCCTAGAGAAAGAAGAAATTAATCAGACCATATCTTGTAATACAATTGCAGGAATTACCACTCCTCAAACTCTCAAGATAAAAGGAGATATCAAGAATAAAAAGGTAATAGTGTTGTTTGATTCAGGTATTACCCATAATTTTATTCATTGTAAGATAGCCAAGGAATTGAATTGCTTCCTATATTCAACAATAGAGTGTCAAGTGATGGTTGCAAATGGAGGAACTATAAATTTCTCTGGAAAGTGCCATAATATCAAGCTAACCATGGGGGAATAAATATTGAATATTCCAATGCTTTCCATTCAAATGGGTGGTGTTGATGTTGTACTAGGAGTCCACTAGTTACAATCTTTGGGTACGATAGCTTTTAATTTTCAAGAACTTTTCTTGAATTTTTTTGGGAAGAAAAGGAAGTTGAATTAAGGGGTATCACAGGGAAACTAGGAAAGATAATAAACTCTAATGGCATGAAAAGGCTTCTAAATAAAGAGAAACGTGGCATAATTTCACAATTATGCTCACTATATGTTCAAACATTGAACTCATATATTTCTCCAGATCTCCAAAAAGTCTTTGACAGTCATTTGAAAGTATTTTAGAATCCAAAAGGCCTCCCACCTATTCGTGATCATGATCATGCTATTCATTTGATTCTGGGAAGTGTTCCTCCAAACCTCAGGCCTTATAGATATCCCTATGCCCAAAAGAGTGAAATTGAACGTATGGTTGCAGAAATGCCAGATGTCAGTATAATTCAACCTAATCAAAGCTCTTTCTATGCTACAGTAGTATTGGTGCATAAGAAGGATGGATCATGGCGCATGTGTCTAAATCATAGGGAGCTCAACAAGCTCACTATTAAAGATAAATTTTCCATTCTTGTCATTGATGAATTATTGGATGAACTACATGGCCCACAAATTACTTCACTAAGTTGGATCTTCTTTCAAGATATCAAACATTCCTAATACAACATTTAGAACTCATGAGGGTCATTATGAATTTTTGGTCATGGATTTTGGCCTTACTAGTGCACCTTATACCTTTCAAGGTCTGATTAAATCTCGTTTTCAAACCCTTCCTTGGAAAATTTTTGTCAGTGATTTTTGATGTTATTCTAATATACAACAATTCTTGGAAGGATTATGTTCAATATGTTGACAGGGTGCTCAAACTATTGGAGGAGAAACAATTATATGAAAAAACCTCCCAATGTTTTTTTGGAGTACAGGAGGTGGAATAGTTGGGTCATATTGTATCTCATGAGGGTGTTAAGGTTGAACCTAAAAAAATTAAAGCCATTAAGGAATGGAAAATCCCCACAACGATAAAGCATATGCGAGGATTTCTTGGATGACATGGTATTATCACAAGTTTGTTAAGAATTATGGGAGAATAGTAGCACATCTAACAACATTACTAAAGAAAGATGCATTTTCTTGGACTCCAAAAGCAACTAAGACCTTTGAACATCTTAAAGAAGCAATGTGCCAAGAACCAGTCTTAGCTACGCCAGACTTCACAAAAAAATTTATTGTGGAATGTGATGCCTAAGGAAATGGAATTGGTGTCATTTTAATGCAAGAAGGAAGACCCATTGCTTTTGAAATTCATCCAATTAAAATAAAGTATTTACACAAACCTATTTATGAGAAGGAAATGTTGGCAATACTACATGCACTAAAGCAATGACAACCTTGCCTAATGGGAATACACTTCAAGTTAAAATCAGATCATGATAGTCTTAAATAATTTTTTGAACAAAGATTATCTTCAGAACATCAACAAAAATGGATCACAAAGATGTTGGGTTATGGGTTTGAATTCGTCTAAAAAAAAGGGACTCAAAATTTTGTTGCAGATGCACTCTCAAGAAAGGATGAGGATGTGGAAGCATTGCTTTGTGCCATTTCTATTATCCAACCAGATTGGATAATCAAAGCAAGGGATGAGTGGAATAATGACGAAGAAGTGTGGACACTCATTCAAAAGTTGCAACAATATCCCAATAAATCTGATACATTTAGATGGAAAAATGATTCATTATGGTACAAATGTCGCTTATATCTTTATAAGAATTCCCAACTCAAACAAAATATTCTTTTGGAATTGCACACCTCACACTTAGGAGGGCACTCGGGATTTTTAAAAACTTACCATAGGGTCAAGAAGGAATTTTTTTGGGATGGCCTTAAATATTATATTCAAAAGTTTGTGGTGAAATGTTTGGTTGGCCAACAAAATAAAGTTGAGAAAATTAAGGCCTCGGGTCTGTTACAACCTTTATCAACTCCAAGTCAACGTTGGGAGTAGGTTTCAATGGATTTTATCACAGTTTTACACAAGTCCGAAGGAAAGAGTGCCTTCACGGTGATAGTTGATAGAATTACCAAGTAAGCACACTTTTGTGCATTATCTCATCCATTTAAATCCAACACAGTTTCTACTGCATTTATGGAAACAATTCAAAAGCTACATGGAAACCCAAAGATTATTGTAAGCAATAGAGATCCCATTTTTATTGGAAATTTTTGGGCGGAATTATTTTCTTGCATAACAAGTTCCATGAAATATGTAGTGTCTATTCCATATGGAAATTTACTGGACTATGGAAGTTTTTGTTGCAAAAGGTGCAATAAAAAATCTCTCTAGGAGGCTTGTTGAGTCCTTCCTTTGATAATGCATCAACAATTGCATTATGCTCCCTATATATATATATATATATATATATATATATATATATATATATATATATGAGAAAAAGTTAAGTCACAAAAGCATCCTCGTTATCAGTTTGATTCTCTTCATCCAATCAATGAGCTTGTGTGGTTCAAATAAGACTATGTCTGAACCCAAACCATAACCACTTTTGAGTCTCCAAATACAACCATAGACTTGATGAAAACCCACTTTGCATAAAAAAGTACCCTCCAAATTGAAATAGTCTCTGCACGAGTATTTGTGTCCCCCCACTATTCCAGGTAAAATTATAGTAAATACTCGACTTCATAACAATATAAGCCCCACTTCCACACATATCATTGTAGTCATCCCCATCAAAGAATCCCACAGGGAACCTGCCCCAAATATTTATGAGTTGTATATGCCTTTCAGGCCTCCTTTCCTCCTCAAGTCTGATTTCACTTAAATAAGTTGCAACATTTATGTACACCCTCTTGATGTCCATCAGGGACTCCTAAAAAATTCCATCACGAGATGCCCCAAAAAATGTATAAAGGAAGTGTGCACCAAACTTTATATCCCAAGAACCAATCCCAAAGACTATCATCAATAAAAGAGTTATTCTAGTCAACAATTAACTTTAAAATATCCAAAACTCCAGACCATATGGGTATCATGAAAGGGAATTTTAAAAATAGGTGATCCACATCCTCAATTGTTACTTACATATGACACATATCCTCGGTCCATTAAAACCCCTCCTACATAAGTTATCCCACGTTAAGATATTATTTCTCCATGTCAACCAACCATAACATTTAAGTGGATAGTTCCACTTCCATATTTTTTGAAATAACCCTGACGCCTAGAATGAATTTTGTGCAGGTGTGATCAATTTGTATGCCTCCTTTATTGTGATATGTCCATTTTTTTGCGCTGATAGGTGCTCTACAACCCAGTATAGGGTACATGTGTAGATGTAATGTAAGAAATCTAATGTAAACATTTGACGTGTCGAAGTATAAGGCACATGTGTAGATGTAATGCGAGAAATCTAAGGTAAGAAATGTAATGTAAGTAAACATTTGAAATGCTACAGTATATTTACTAATACTCAAAAAAGAAGTATGGTAAATAAATATAAATATAAATAAACAGGAGGTATGGTAAATAAATAAAACCTCTTTTTATACTTACTCTAGAGGTATGGTAAATAAATAAAACCTCTTTTTATACTTACTTTAGAGGTATGGTAAATAAATAAAAATATAAATAGAATAGAGGTATGGTAAATAAATAAAACTTTTTTTTATATCTACTCCATAAACACTCTTTTTATATTTACTCCATAAACATTTTTATATTTACTAGAACTAAAAAATGAGGTTTTATTTAGATGAAGCCTATGGGCCAAACACCATGGAACAAATTATTATTGATACCATGGGCTAAATACTATGGGCAAAAGAGGTATGGTAAATAAATAAATATAAAAGAGGTATACAAAGGTATGGTAAATACATCAAAATATATCAAATATGATTAGAAATCAACATCTAAGTATATACCAAGCTTATGGGCCAAATACCATGGTAAATAAAAGAGGTATGGTAAATAAATATAATATAAATAAACCAGAGGTATGGTAAAAAATAAAACCTGTTTTGGCAAAAATGTTTCATTTTGGTGAATCCTAAGGGCCAAAGACCCTGATATTAATATTAAAAGATTAATACTAATATTATTATTAATTATAATATTCATATTCATATATTATAATATTATTATTAAATTTAATAAATTTGGTTTGTATTTGAGTACACTACATGCATTGACTATCTCAGGTAAACACGTAAAAGTAAATATAAATGTAAAAGTAATGTTTAACATTTAATATTTAAAATTTAATCTAATTAATCAAATGTCGGCCCTAATGAAAAATCACTTCTCTCCTGTATTTGTGAGGAAGCATCTCTGTGACACTACGAAGAGTGAAATAATATTTGTGAGAAAGGATTTTGAGAGTTGAGTGGAAAATAATATTTGTGGAAAAGGATTTCACAGTACAAACTACGATAGATTTTTAGGTTTGATTTTGTTTCCTCTTGTATTTTATTTTATTTTCTACCTTTTTGTTTTTACCTTTTCATCTACTTTGACTCCATGGATGCGATCATGTGTAATGAATCACTCCTAACACCAAATTAGAATGATTTAATTTCTACCTTGGGCGAAATACCACCAAATTAGAATGATTTAATTTATGCCTTGCCCGGCTCTGAAACAAAGTGATTTAAGAATCTATTTTAAATAAGTAAAAAACCATCCTAGATCTATCAAGTCCTGAGAGGGATAAAATATTTCGAGGTGCAAACATTTCCTCAAGTTTTGCACTCAAAAAATAGGTTTTACCTCTATATATTTGATCAAAATCACAAAAATCAAAGTTCTTGGAATGGCGTGAAACCTAGACGATTGCATAGTACTCGTCGTCTTGATTCCGGTGCACTTCGTTTCGTGCGAAATGGACTATGTATGCTCTCAGAAACGTGATCTGTTCGCTTTGCTAAACAGGCAAAATTTTAGTCAAATTCTTAGTGAGAAGTCTGCACTACTGACATGGCATGTTGACTGTGCACGGTCATTTGTTTGACATTTTCTCCGGCGAATGGTGAGCTGCCAAGTGGTAGCATGGCATTGGTCCGAATTGTGGGTGATGTGTCGAATTTTCATTGGTTCGTTTTGTGGCCAACCGGGTGAGAACACGTGGTGCAGCTTGGGGCCGCCACGTGCCCCCCCCCCCCCCCAAGTTTGAAAGATGGTGTAAAATTTTTGGGTTAAGTCCAGGTGGAGGTGTCAAGGTTCGACCGTGTGACCTCCCACCACACAACGCCATGGCTTACCATCTTGCCTACTGGATAGTGATTAACATCCATAGGTGTCTGCATATATTTATGTTAAAATTTATATTATGGCGGGGGTAAGGTGGGGGCCAACCCCCGGTCCATAAGACCATAGGCTGGGACCACCGGCAGGGCTAAACAACTAACGTGGAGTTTTAAAACATTAAACCATGATTATTTAACCTTAAACATGTGTTATGCACCTAATCCAGTTTTTAAGTGCAGATTAAGTTAAGCGCGAGTTTAGCGCTTAATTGTGTTTAATTAGCGCTTAAACTACCACTTAACTTTAATGGCATATTAACTTATCGGACCCCCAATTTTGGCAAAAGACTGCCAGTTTAACTCCAGCTAAGTGCAGTTTGCCAGATTTAGTGGAGTTTTTCTAGGTGAAACTGGCAAAAGTCATAACTAAGGCAATTTTCGACCAAATTAGTCTCAGAAAGAGGCTAGATTACCATTTTTGGGTCTTCTAGACTCATTTGTGTAGGTTTCAGAAGCAATGGAGCACTTCTAGATGGGATTTTTCCAGGTTGAATTTTAAGGATTCCCAGGGCCACAAGAGGTTTAGGCCATATCTACTTCACATGGAGACCAATTGAAGAGCAAGAAGAGGCTAGATAGCCATTCTTGGCCATTCTGGACTGAAAGGTGTAGGTTTCAAAAGCAATGGAGCACTTCTAGACAAGATTTTTCCAGATTGAAGTTTAAGGATTCCCAAGGCCACTAGAGGGTTAGGCCA